>VWZS01005942.1:87956-103974 GCA_013397075.1 Rhabdornis inornatus
GGTCCGCCCGCGGCGGGATATTGGTTTACTCCGCCGGGTATTAAGCAAGTCCAATCCATTTAAATATCGCTCCCGCGCTGACCTCTCCGTAGTTCGCCTATTAAGAATGCAATCAAGATAATATCAGGCATTGCTTATTAATGAGCGCCCCAGGTAACGTTACACCGGTGACTTTCTGCAGGCGCCCAGCGGGAGCTCCGTTCCAGCGGTCCCGAGGCAGCTTTGCCTAGCCCGGGACCGGGACGGGACCGGGATCGGGACCGGAACCGGGACCAAGACTGAGACCGACAGCGAGCCCCCCCATCGCATCAGCCCCCGCTGGCAGAGATAGGGGCGACCGCGGAGCTCAGGGATCTCGGGCGAAACGCCTTCCTTGGCTCTGCCCGGGGGTGGATTCTGTACCCCCTGACAAAAAATCTGCTTTGCCATCTCCTCCTCCTGCGCGTGCAGCAAATACAGTAAATTATTGATAGTGGAAAATGAATGGTGGAGGCAATAATGGTATCCCCTGATTGACTAGCTCCATTTGATCTTGGTAAAGACAGAGAGATGGCACGCTCCCTGGCTGGGCTGGCTGCGGCAAGTGGGAGCGCACGCGTGTGCTGGCGGGGCACATCCCACGGCAAGAGGAAGCGGTGGGAGAACTGGCTTCAGCCCGTGCCTGGCATGGCCTGTGCTAGCCTTGCCTCTTTCCTTCACTCTTCCCTTAGAGGCAAAATTGGAAGCAGTTGATTTTCAGAAGAATATCGCACAACTGTTTTATGAATCAGCTAAGACATGTACTTTTCTATACCTCAAAGCCTGACTGCCATCTAATTTCAATTAATGCCAAAGGCCCATTCGCTCCACACACTTGTGAAAATTTAATTATACTAGGAGAAATGTGCGCAACCCATTGCTGCCCTCAGACAGTCTGATTGCCTGTGTACCTTTGCTGTGAAACACCTGCATTGATCAGTAAAGACAATAACCCAGGTGTTTGGAATTCGAGTACACTTAAGGCCTTCCATATAAATAAGCTTTTAATATATATTAAAGGAAAGCTTCCTGGTTGTGAATAACCTTTGCACCTTTAAGAACTTTTTAAAAAATCATGCTTAAGTACCATATCACCATCTTTCTTGCACTTGTGGGTTTAGTTTCACGTCTGTGAACTAAAGATGTCAATGAGTATGAAGACAGTTCTACCTCTTTTGTCTCAGTGTTTTCCAGTCCAAATCTATCCAATTTATGAGAAGGGAGATGTTTTCAGCCTTCACTAACAGCCTGGGCCTGAGGAATCATGTCCAGCTCTTGTTGGCTGATAGATAATACACTAATTAAGTCACTAATAGCAGGTAGTTCTTCAGGCCAAGTCCTGCTCTGCTGTTTCTGTATTATTCAAATTCTGTCATTAGGGATATATCAACCATTCCTTTTCCCACTCTGATATACCAATATAAGCTTATATCTCTCAGCAATAAGGCCGGGTGGGTGTTTCAGCGGTATTTCCAACACATGACTGTACCTGGAATTTGCTAAGTTAATGTGTGCATTTTATTTATCTGTTTTAGACTTCACAATACCGTTTAACTTTCCAGATACGACTGTATTAGTGTGCGTACCTGATTTCACTAAGGCAGCATGTTTTCAGCAGCCTTTTTGCACAGTCATAAAACAGCACAGTTTCGATATTCTGTGTTTATAAGATGGTGCCCGAACGTATTTGGATGATCTACCAGACAAGTTAAACAGTAGCAGGGGAGGTTACTTTAATCAGCGGTAATTTAATACATTACACATTTGTTATTCCTGGAGGAAAGACTCTTCTGCTAGTACACTAGACATGCAGATGAGCAGCAGCAAGTATCATGCTTTAGAAACACTTCTGTCTTTTTCTCAGGAGTGAAAGAAAAGGGATATACTCTGAAAAAATCTGCTTGCAATCAGAACAATTATTTCTTTTAGTTTTGGAAAGGAAGCATGTTACAGCCAGCCTGACAAGTCCTCACTCTGTGGTAAGTGCTTCAGCTCAGCACTGCTAAGAACATTAGAACCATTAATTCCATGCAACCATGAAATTCCCATTTTTCTCTGCTGCAAACATGCTGCCTTTTGCATCGGTGTATAGATTTTCCCGGGGAAGAGGTGTGGTCAGAGGAGCTGCTGTTTCTTGCTGGTATAATCAGCCCTTTGAGCATTTATTACCAGCCAGTGCTTGATTACTTGAAAAATGAAGAAGTAGTGTAAATAATTACTTGTTTGGATTTTTAAAGCACATGCAAGCTGAGTTCCATATTTTTCAGTCAGACTCTGACTTCCAAGAGAATTTTTATGAATGACCCCCCAAAAATTGGGTCTTCAAGGTATTAGTTTGTGAAGCAACTGATAGTCCTGACATGGGGACACTGCTCTGGTTGGACCTCCACTGCTTTGTCCATAAGATACACGACCTCCACTCCTTTGTCCATAAGATGCACTATAAATTTGGAAGTTACATAAACATCACCTTTGAGATTTGTGGGATACATTGGATGCAAAGATCAGGTGTCCTGATGTTTTCTTGGTAGAGCCAAAAGGAGTTCTCTCTTGTTGTGTCTGAAAAAAGATGTCTTCCAGCCTGTCTCAGGAGCAGCTATGTTTTCCCCCATTTGGATTGTACAGATGTCACAAGTAAGAGGCACTTGAAAAGAAAGACATACCACAATTGCATAGGGAAGAAAAGGGCAGGCAGACCATTTTCTGGTGGTTTCAGATAATTCAGTGTATCAAGCCTCTTGGAGTTGTCACAATGTGCCCACCTCACAGCATTTACCTTGAAACCAAGTGTTTTTTCTATTCATGACAAATTAATTATTTGCATATACGAATCATACTTTACAATTTTCCAAACAGCAACAGGGAGAGTATGAGTTGTCAATCAACAAAATGTTATGATTTATCCCTGCAGTAATATTGCTTGCAGGTAAGATCATTGAGGTAAGATCATTGCTTTTTGCTGAATTCAATTTAAACTGTAGCATAGGCACTAATGATGCTGTAGATACTGTAAAGAAGAAAGCAGAAGCACACACACCTGGTTTCTGTCTCACTGGAGATTATGCATTGTAGTGATTGATGTATGAGGTCCAAATTTACTGATAAACTAATTGTATGATAAAGTAGTTTGTAGGGCTCCTAAATTCCCCCATTGCTATTTTAAGAGAAGCAAGAAAAAAGTCAATATTTCAAAAGAGTAACATTCTTAAAAGGTAAATAATTAGACAAAAAGTAACGGGTGATTGAGCCTCCCCTCCCCCAGTCTGTGTCTTCACACTCCCCATTTTATTAATGTAGTATCTTGACCTGTTTTTAAATGAGAAAAAGGTCAAGAAGCTACAATTTGGAATTCTTCTCACTTGGCTGTCAGGAAATATAAACTAATCCTGATTACAAAAAGGACAATGCTATTGATGTACTTGGGTTTTGATGCTACAGGGTTTTTTTCTGTTAAAAATTTTAATTGGCTGAAGTAATTTCTTCTATCATTACGAGCATTTTGTTTAATTATGTTTATTCATGTTTCCTAGTTACCTTTACTTGCTATTTTTTCACATTAAAGGGATGGAAAATTCAGGGAAATAAACTTTTCCAACTCAAGTAATGCTAAAAATTGCAATGGATTATATACACAACTAATATACACAACCAGGGTTGCAGACATGGTGCATTTGTAAGATGACTAGGCTATGAAGCTGCTCTACAATGATTCAGTGGTTGCAGCACACAGAAGAGAGGCCCTCATGCTCCACACTAACATCAGTGCACTAGAAAAACTTTAGCATCTTTGAGGACCAAAGCCAAATTCTGCTTTACTTTGTAAAATCTTTGTATTGTAGAGGCTTTGACTGAGAGATGATGACAGAAAGATGGTGATGATCACTTCCCCAGTTTGCCACTTATATTAAGGAGTTGGCCAAACTGTGGCCACAGCCCCTCCCAGGCATCGGTGTGTTAATGCCCTGGCGTTGGTGGTTCTTGGATCTCACAGCCTCAAGGTTTACATTGCGTTCAGCCTACAGAGTTGCTTTTGTTCTGGTCTGCAAGCAGCTTGCTGGGTGACTAGAATAGACTCTGTGCCTTACACAGTGCAGTGTAGTTGCTCTTAATTTCAAACATAATTTCACCTTCAGTGAACAACATTTTTTGAGAGGCCTTTCAGCCTCATTTTAGCAGGGAAAGTATTAAGTGAAATAGCAAAGATGGGAATACAAACCCAAAGATCTTTCATTAGACTTGGTTTGTAGGCTGCACGTACACAGGATAAAGCAGGAAAACCTACTCTTTGAATCACAGGCACCAAAACCACAACATTTTTCCTGAAGAAAATACCACTTAATAGCTCAGAATTGTCACCCTGCAGCTACAGCAAAAGTGATTTAAAAACTCTAACAAACAATTAAAGTAATTGTTTTCTTCTCATGTCTGCTAGAGGTATGCCAGCTTTCCATCACATGGCAGGGTTTGTACCCTGAATCTTGTCCCATGCCTTCTAAACAGGGATTTCAGCACAGTTTATGTGCATGAAACTGCTTCTCTGACAGACTTCTATGGTAGGTGCAGATTAGCCTTTTGCAAACAAGGAAATGCACATGTCTATTACACATAAATCTATGAAGCTGCTCATGAACATACTTTTCATACTTTTCGGTGAGCACAACAAATCGGGGTTTGTTTCTTGCCACCACTCATATAGTTGTCTCTACTGGCATCAAGTGTTGTAGAAATAGAATGTGTGACATGTGGCAATTGCCACATGCAATGATGTACACACACACACACACACACACACACACACACACACAATCCTTCCCATCCAGACCTCTAGGCTTTTCTTTTGGGGTTTTGCATGAACACCATGCACTGCTTGGACAGTGGGACTCCTAAACCACACATTAAGTCCCTCTTCCCTGTGCTGAAGGGCTGGGGGAAGCCAGGAGGATAATTCACCCTTCGTTTTGACACCTGGTCCCATGGCCAGTGTCCAGCCATGCCAGGCTTGCCCCACACTGTGGAGTGCAGGGCAGCTGTTGAGGATGATGACACAGAAAAGAAGGTGAGAATGAGGAAAAAAAAGTAAGGAGAGAATGAATCCAACCCAGCAGAAACATTAGAAGTTTGGTTTGTCATTTCCTGATGCTTTGACATTCACTGAAACTAGCAATTCATCTCCCGAGTGTCTCTGCCTTACTGCTGTTGCTTTAGAGGCATTAAACACCCATTACCTGAGCAAAGAGCAAAGACGAAAGTATCTGGGTTGTGCCCAAGAGTATCCAGTGTACCAGGTGTCTGGTATATGGTGCCTGAGCCTTCCTCACTCACCCCTGACCTTCCTGCTAACAGCTCAGCCAAGGCTCCATCACAGCAGACGGAAAAGGGCATGGTACAACACCAGCAAAAATGCAGACTCTGAGGGAGCAACAGACATGGGAACGGAAAAGAAAATCCCCTCTTCCCCAAAGAGGTTGTGTGTGATTCTTTGGGATGGTGGAAACCTGAGCCAAGTGTGGAAAGAATAGATGGCTAGAGATGCACTCCTGTGACGAATCAGGCCATTGGAGCTCTATGATTAAAGAAGATCAGAAAACTGTTGGTGCACTTGTGGGTGAAAGGTGTTGGGATTGACTCATCTCTCCTTTCCTCTAAGTATTGAGTAGGTTTCAATTAGATGCAATATAGTGGATTATTTTTAATATTTAAAGGGATCAGATTCCAGGGGGTTTATAAACTTAGCCAGGCATCTTATCAGAATAGGTATATGCCTTAGCAAACCCTCCTCAGTGCATAACTTTGGAGAGCTTATTTTGAGTGTGTGCTAAAATAAGCAAGCCCCAAAATCCAGGTCCAAGCCCCCATTCTCAGGCCCTGTGAATGCTCTTTTGTAGTTTATTTCTATTTAAGCAACTAAAATCTCCTCTGACATCAAGCTCAAGCACTCAATTTGCCAGGTGCAGCAGCTCAGTGATATTGCCCGGAGGGTGATGGGTGATAAGAGATCTAAAGCAAACAGCTGGGGTGGGGAAATGGAAGATGGTGTTTGGCACCAGGGCCAGTAGCTGTTCCGGGGTGCCCACCACCCACAGGGTCCCACTCCAGCCAGGAACTGGCAGGAGGGATCCTCCTTGGGTACACAGAAATCCTTGGGAATGCAAAGCATGTGTAAACATTAAATAGTTCTTCTGGCCCTCCTGCCCTTCAGGACTTTCATATTAACGTATTTTATGCTGCACTTAGATAGCTGTCTTCATCTTCCCGAAGAGGTTCAGGTACTTTGGCTCCATCCCTTTTCAAAGCAGAGCCACATCAATGCTATAAACAAGCTGATGTGTTTAAAGATAAATTCAGGATTTTTTTTTCTTTAAATAGCATATTAAGCTATTTCACCTAAGAAACAAAATATAAGAGTTCAAAACATTTTCTGTGTTAACCACCCAAAGCATTAAAGAGAGAAGTATCTGTGAAACAGTAGATATTTTTGTTAATTGCAAACTAAAATTATCAGTGCAGCAATAAATATTAAAAAGAGTCCTCAAAATGAAACTCAGACCCCATTAGGTTCTCATCCTCCAGTTACTGTGACTTGTGACTCAAGAAACAAATAACTGGATCAGTCACATTAAAGCAAAAATTTCCCTTGACTAAAACATTTCATTTGTATGGTGTCATTTCTGTTTATTGAATACTTGGGATTGTTAATCCTTCAGTAATTTAATGACTGGAACCACATTGGGTGTAAATGTTACGACATTCCACTTTGGAGATAAATAAGCAGCCATGTGTCTGTCCAGGAGTTTTCATTTGTCCAAATAAAAGGTATGGTCTGGTCATCCATGGCAGAGGGGTGCCCAGGTGGCATGTGAGCACTGACAGCAGCGAGAGTCACTACTGGGTTATGTGCTCACCCATTCCTCAGGGAGTGCTAATACGCAAAAGATTGCCAACAAAGAAGGTGCAGTCCTCACTTTCTCTTTCCTTCCGCTGTAACACCCAGCTCCAAAGAGCAGGAATTGCACAGGGGCCATTGTTACTCTGCATTGGCCAGATGAAATTATTTCATTGACTTGCATGGCAGAATTGCTTTAAATAGTAACTAGTGCCAGTACAGCTGTTTTTTTGGTACTACTATTAAAATATTATTTTCCTCCTCACTAGTACAGTATGGGGGTTGTTGGATGCGTAGCTGGTTCTCTCTCTACAGCATGTGATATGCTCAGACTATCATTTATAGATGCAGAGAGATGGGAACAAAACATAGGGTGAATGTATGACTACTCGGGAATTCAAAAATCCTGAAATATTGATCCAGAAAATCAATACAAATTTTAAGCTATTTTAAAATAACTTTCCTCACATTCTACACCATTTCTCAAATGGGAAAACATATTGATTTCTCTGCCCCAGCCTGCACAAGGTCAGGGTGGCTTTTGAGGGGTAAGGGGTGGTTGGGCCAGGTGCATCCAGCAGTGGAGACATGGCCACCACCACAAAACTCATTGAACATAATCTTAAGAAGGAGGAAAGCAATCCTGCATTTTGATGCTCAAGGCCCCTGTATTTTTAGGGTTGGCTATTACTCAGAGAATACCCAAGTAAAATATACCCCTGGCTTTAGCAAGACATTAAGTGGGGCCTTGATGGTTCATTAGAGTATAAATTCATAAACAACATAATAGACATTTATTTTCTGGACAATGTTTATTTTTCATGTAGTTTATACATCTGAAACATAAATGCTTACAAGGGAGAATTTTAAACACCTCTTTGTATTTCATTAGTTGGCTGTTTAATCTGCTATAATTTATTGCAAATTGCAGTTGTACTATATGGCCTCATGGTGCCTTTACTTATTTGAACATAAACACCATGGAAGTCAGCAGGAATGCAAAGTTTTTAAATCAGAAGGGAGCCAAATGCTAGATTTTCAGCAAGCACTTTGCACCAAGGCATGAAACCCCTTATTTTGGACTTTTGTTATGTTTCTGTTTGATGCTTTACCCTGCTACGTGCTCCAAGCAGAATCATTTTCCCTTACAGGCATGTTAGCTTCTTCCCCTTTGGTTTCTTAATTTGGGTTAGATCCCGTAATATAAAAAATATACTCAGATATTGCACCTAGAGCACATTGATGAGACCTAAAGAGCTCTTCTGTGAAGGGAATTAAGATCAAAAAGAATGTGGAATTTAAATATTCAACATTTCTTCTTGGATATGAAACAGAAAAATTGTTTTGATGCAAAAGTTCTTATGACAGAATACGTTACTTAGACTCTGAGACCATATTAGGATAAAATGGCTTTTTTGTAGGAATTGCACTCCTTCATATGGAAATTATGACATTTTATCTATTGCCTCTTACTACAAATGTTTAAAGGATCTGTTAAAAATATTCTTTTAAGAAGTTGTATCAAGATAAAAGAAAGTAAATAAGAGCCAGTACATTTTTCAGGCTTATTTCTGATTAGTTTCTTGATTAAGACCCTGTTAACTGCCAGAAAATTGCACCAGCTACCAGAGCTGAGGAAGTATAACTGAACACAGTTTATTTTGCAGTTTGGGTTTTCTGTGTTTTTGTCAGACTCTCACCCTCGCAGTAAAGGAATATTGTGTTAATTTCATGAAGTGATGGGCCTAGAGACTCAGGAAAAAAGGCTTACCCTGAGTGGTAACACAAATGAAAGACAAGCAGATGAAATACACATTCTCATTGTCTGACAAACTGGTACTAGACCTCCATCTAAGTTTAGCCAATTGATTTTTAACTAACTATTAATCTTTACTAACACCCCACAAAAAGCATGGTCTCGGAACGCAGTGGACAGCTTCCCCCATCAGGGCTTCAGATAAAGCCAGGCAGGAGACGCTTGCAGATGGCTGAGGGATTCCCAAACTTGCTTGTTGGGAAGGTAGACCTCTCACCCTGTGCTCTTCCATAGTAGGCAAGACTCATCGCTATTTCTTTTCCATCCAAGCACTGCTCCCCTAATGTGGGCCAGCCTGCTCCTGCCAGGACTCCAGCACTATCCTTCACTTCTGCTTGCCCTTCACCTCTGTTGCTCCCACACCTCCTCACTGGCAGAGGCCCCATGGGGGTCCACAGGAGCCCTGCAGGGCTTCCCTGCAGGGAAGTTCTGATGCCTGTTAGAGCCCCAGGCAGCTGTCACACAATGGCCTCTGGTGGTTAAGGAGGTGAGTCACTACGTTGCTTTGGTCCTACCCTATTGCTCTTGGACAGGCTGCTGGATCCAAAGAAAATAATTTGGAAAGGTCCATCATCTTTGGCTTTTCTCCTGGCCTGAAGTGTATGCCTCACATCAGTCTGAATTTCTTCCCTGTTCCCTGGAAAATCGCTACAGAAAATGAATAGGAAATTCTGGCCACTTCAAATTAACTTTCTAGGTTTGTCTTTTTAAGGACTTAGCCTTCTTGTCAGATGTTTTGTCTTCCTTAAAATTTGGGAGCCAGCAGAATTTTCTTAAGGGACTGCTGCAGAAATACTTTGATGGGAAAGTAGATGATAAAAATAACTATTAGGTGCCAAAGGCAGTAGTCTGGGAATTAAAAGCTCTTTTTAAGTCAGAGACATTTGTGTCTTTAGAAGAGCTCAGAAAAAGAGGTGAGAAAAGCAGTGGATATGCAGGGCTATGACCACGGTTAGACAGCTGATTGAGTCTAGGTGAAGGATTTGGGAAGAGGAAAACAACAGGTGGTGGGCAGAAAAAGCATGAGAATCAGATCTGCCTGGGGAATAAGTAGTGGATAGAGTGACTGACTGCCGATGTAGGAGCAAATGCCACACAGAAAGAAAAGAGGTGAATCTAGGATTAAACTTTTATCTCTTGCTACCACCAAGACTTTGTGAAAGACTTATGCACAACAATTAACCAAAATTAGGGAAAAATCCTAGAATTAAGTACTTGTTACCTCAGAAGAGGATGAGGACAAAACATGTGACAGAGGTTATTCATATCACTTAGAAAGGTGCTCAGAAATGGTGATGAATGATGACTGTGGTGCAAGGACTTAAAATATCTTAGTAAATAAACCAAATTTTGGACACAGAAAGAGATTCATATGGAAAATACTGTAAGATTCACTCCTTCTGTGGATGACTCTATGACGAATAGATGCAGTAGTTGTTTTTTTTCTCTCTGATGCAATAAATTTTTAGCAGCATAATAAAGGGTATCATATTTCAGGCTACGGCAAGAGATTTGTACAGAAGCAAAAGACATTTGAGATGTATCATCATCCACTGGAAAATTAAAAACCTAGAATTTAGCCTAATTTAAAAACTGCTAAGTCGTTTTGTTTTCCTAGTCAATACTGTATTATCAGCTATCTGTTTACAAAGTTCAGCCAAATATTCTCTCAGATGGTTTTATAGACTTTTGGCAGGTGTGAGTGAACATGTATTTTACAGAGCAAACCAACACATGAACAATTTCAGTCTCTTGACCTCTGCTCATGTCTCTTGCTTTATCCCATTCTCAGTAGAGTTGGTTGGGTTTCAAAAGGTATTCGCTGTCAGAAATCAGCTGCATTTTTTTTTTCCTTTCGTAGCCACCTGTTTATCTGAAATCCATTAAATCCATTGTCTTTTCATTATATCGTTTGGGTTTGAATCTGAATATTTAATTAAAAGTCATTGTCAGATTATTGATGATAGCTTTAGACAGAAATACTGAAAGCCTCTTTGAATACTCTGTTAAATAATATAGAACTTAGTTTGTGTTGAAAATACTGGGAAAATTTTAATTTTGAAATGTCAGATATTTTCCCACCTCTCTCTGCCTTGACAATGTATGGCCTTTTCTGATTCCTGAGAGAAAATCTGAATGGGAGCTAAGTGACAGATACAGATCTACTCATGGGCCACCATACAACCTCCTTCTATTGTGTCTCTAATATTAGAATAATACACTGCAAGAGTTAGTATGTTAAGCTATACTGTTAATGTCTTGTCTTAGACTAGAGCAGTAACCATCTAAACAGCCTCCATCATTCTCCTTCCATTCTCAAATGTTTCTTAAAAACATATCCTTCAGATAAAGAACTGTGAACTTTGTGGTTGGGTTTTGCTCTTTTTAAAATTTATGGTATATTTCACCTTATTTGGTGGTCAGAGGGGGGCTTGGTAACATCTCTATATTGCTGATGAACAAATGGAGGTAAAAGAGCTGGAAAGATCTGCCACACAACATACAAGCTGCATAGGAACTTGGCTTTACTGTGGGTTATCAACGAAACCAGCCTTGCTGGTCTTCCTCTTTGCCTTTAAAGAGCACACACATACAGAGAAAGTGAACCCCCAGACACTGCCTATGTGCTTCTACTCTTGCCAAACAGGTGAGAGAAAAGTTAATCCTGAAGCCTTCCCACTGCCACGGTCCCTTTCACCTCAGCATGTCTCACTCTTTTTTTTTAACTGCTTCAATTTGTATTTCACCATTTGTTATAATAATGGAGTCTAGTGAGAAGCTTGTGGCCCCATACATTTTGGGCATAATTTTAACTGTGTCAGCTTTAAAAAGTCAGTATCTGCCTCATCAAAGGGCAATCATGTCCAATGTGGGTGTCTCTGTCAATTGTGTTTTGAACTGCAGCAATAATCCAACCAAACCATGCAAAGAGCTTTTCTACGCCCACATTTCTTAATTATCATCATGAGACTGAGGTAGCTGAGACCAGATCTATAATGTTTTCTGGATGTCAAAATGCCCACACACCTTCTGTAATCCTTGTGCTACCAGCCCCCTTTCATATTGCTTTTAGCTGGTCCATCTAATTATCTACTACCATAACTTTTTACTGCATTATTCCCAAATCCCACAAAGGCTCTGTTTAAGAAAATACAAAAAACTGGTCTGATGAGACCTCCTTAACTGAACAATCCTATTAACATTTTAGTGGATGATAAACCCCTCTTCATCCCTTTCAGAAATGAACCATCTTTTTTAACAGTCAGGGAAGACCTAGCGCCTTAAAAGTCTCTGCATACATTGCATCCATAAACAATGCAATTTCTTGGGAGCTTTGGGGTCTACTGTCCATTTGGAGAATAAATAACTTCATTATTTTCACATGTGCTACAGTCAATAAGGATCTGGAATGGGAAAGTAGTGAAAATGTTATGACTTAATGAACATGTTGCAAAATCATTCTTGCCAAATGTCAAAATAAATTGGAGGCCAGAGTGTATAGTTTATGCTTGTTAAATTGGGGGTTTGTGTGCTATTTTGGGAAGAAAAAAAACCAAAAAAAGACAGACCACGCCATGAAAAGGCAGGAGGAAGAAAAACTATACGCTTGACCACTTATGGCAAGACCTTGGTTCATTACAGTCCCACCACTAGCGCTCCCCACAAGAGACAATACAACAGCCTGTGACTGTGGGAAAACCACTTACTGACAGCAGAATTGGCACTCAGGCAATGCCCTGGCCCCAAGGCTCTCCACTAGCAAAGGAAGGGGCCAAGCTCCCACAGACAAGTTTATTCCACAGACCAGACATGGCTAATCCCTGCCTCTCTGGGAAGCACCAAGCTGTACCAGGGGTGCAAATGCATCACAACCATTAGCAATTTCAAAAGACCTTTTCCATCAGGGGACTGTGAATTTGCACTCTGCCAAGAAGTTCAAATGACGACAGGAATAACATGACTGGAACCAGATGTGCTTTTGCTGGAGACTCCTGTGAAATGTCTGATCATTTCCACAGGTATCCCATTGATTCCAGTTTTGGCACGGATGTACTGAGAAAAACAGGTTTTGGCTATAATGCAGAGAGTTTTCAGTTTGTCCAAGCAATGAGACAGGTCTAAGTTTAGAAATATCTACACAGCTGAGGACCTGATCCTTTGAACACCAAAGCGTGTCACAGCCCTTTGAGATTGCCTCAGGAGAAGACCAATTAGGATTACATGATGAGTAAAATTATTCCCATACTTACATGGTTGGGAAAATAGGTCTCTCCAACTGCATATTCAAAAGGAGATCAAAGCAATATTGTTCTTTTGCAGTTAGATTTCGACTTATTTATGTTTTTCCCCATTATGTACTTGTTCCAGCAGCACCAAGAGGCCATAGGCATATGCTTCTTACTTCACCTCTACATCTAGTAATGGGAGTGTCATGAAAGTGCCTGTATTTCTTGCTGCCTGCATGAAATGTGTGGATTCATATATGTGCCTTTCATTTATTCTGTTTCACGACACAAGGAGGGGGGAAAATCTTTTTCATACACCTACATCTATCACAAAGCAACTAAGAATAGAAGCAATATTGAGACAGATGGAAATGTTAATGGTGACAGCTCACAAGCAAGAATCACACATTTGTGAAATAATGAAATGGGTGGGCAGTTGTTATATGAACTCCATGTCAGTTGGTATGTTTTCCTGGCTATAATTTTGCAAAAGTGTGTCTCAGAGATATTTTCAGTTCATGGGAGAAGTCAGTGCCCTACCCTACACCTTGCTGGCACGTGGGTGTAGGAATTCACCAAAGGTGGTGAGCAGATTGCAAGTGAACCTGTTCATCACGTGCCCTGGGGGCTGCAGGATGTCCCCTGACATCTCCCTGCCAGGGCACTTTACTATTCCTAACAATGTGTTGGGAGAGATGCAGAAAGGAAGTGTAAAATTATTTGGAAAACCAAATATGAAAGAAACATGGGATATTCACACTTGTTTCAAAATCCTACTTCCAGGCATAGAAGTATTACCTTTTCTTTTACATTTCATCTGCCCATATTCTGGTAGTCCTTACTATTAGCTGGACCTGCTGACCACAAATGAAAATGACCATTACAAAATCAGTCCTGCATTTTTCCGTTCTTTCTTTCTAGTTTTTCATGCCCCCAAAGCCATCAAATCCATTTAAAGGACCATTTTCACAAGCCTGTTTTTGCTAGCCCCAGTTTCTTAGCCCCAATCTAATGTTAGCTCAAAGGGGAGTGAGCTGTGAAAGTGTCTTTTAATACATATTTTACCTTGCACTACCCGTCTCATCCCAAGGTCTAGAGAATCTACTGATTTTCAACAACTTTGATAGGTACTGTTTCTTGCAGATGTTGTTTACTGCACTTGACGTTACTATTTTTTGCCAGAGGAATGAACTAGTTCTCCTGAAATCTTATGGATGCTCTCTTTGTTTGCGTATCTGATTAAAAAAAACTCTAGCAGCTACATCTTCAAGTGCTTAGTGGTGATTTACTACAATGATTCATGGTAAGGCTTACAGCTCTGAGGAAAATCTGTCCCTCAGGATTTATCCACCTTTCCAGAATTTCTCATGGCAGGGCAACCATATGCCACTGTATTTAGGAAGCAACTTATGGTTACTGAGTGGCAGCCAGTCTGCATCTTCTTTGTGCATTTCTAAGAGCTCAACAGCATTGATGTGATAAAGAAAAAAAAAGGACTTGCTGTACAAAGCCAAATGTATGCATCCAGCCACCTCAGATTAATGAAATGCTAGACATTAATCCACTGGCATACATGCCTGTGAATGCTGGCCACTAAAAATAAATAGTGAGAAATATCATACCATTTGAAATAGGAGATTGTTGAGCAATCCTGAAAATCAAAAGGTTATCCAAAAGGTGAGCTGCTTAGAATGTCAAACTTGCAGAGAGATAATGCCTGTGTCAAATACCATATTATAAAAACCATCTCATGCTGGACACAGACGCCTGACAGACACCAAACCACTGAAGACAACACTCGTGGTACCACCTAAAATAAAACTTGAAAAAAAGGCAAAAAAGACTGACACATCAAAACTTTGGAGGATGAAGACATATTCCAAGAAGACTGGCCATTTTACAGTATCATAACTGTAAGAGATGAAAGGTGGTGATGAACCACCACCAAAGCAGTGACAGCTCGTGGAGAAATAGTAGATACTAAAATCAATAAAGCTACTTGCAGATTAAGGTATGAGTCACCACAATGGGACCAAATATGGCCCGTGTCATTTGTTAGCAGCCATCCATCCCATGCATCTCTGCAGAGAATGATTAGAATTCAAGAGAAACATGGCAACAGAGGCAGAAAGGGAAATGTTGGAGTTTTTTAAGAGCTGGCAAGAAAGTAATGAGTGCAAACTTAAAATATAGGAAGATATACAAAATTATGCATGGAGTGGAAATTTCATATAACTAGAAGCTCCTTGACAACCTCCTAGATAACAGGAAAATTTATTTTGGGAAGTGGATAGATTTTTAGTAGGGCTCATGAACCTCTAGTTCACAGTGGATGTATTGAAATATTAGCTCTACCACGTTACCTTTTCCTAAGTGAAAAAAGGTCAGAGGACATTTCTTTATGACTTTAATGAAACCAATACTGCAAATTATGAGTGTTTGAATGCCACCCAGCCTCCTGACGACGGATGCTGCTGAGACCTGGCCCTTCTCGAGCTCCTCCTCGCCTTACAGCTGCTTAGTGCTGTCTTATATGGCACCCTGAGAAGTATCCCCAGCAAATGCAAGTTCTCCAAGTGGAAATGGAAAAATCCACGGAGGGATCCTGCCCGCTCCCTTCCCTGGCCGGCTTGGGGTCTGGGGGGTGAAGGAGGACGGCCGCCGGTAGCGCATCTCCCGGAGAGGAGAGCGGCTGCTTTCCTCTAGTGATAAAAACCCCAAAGCCAGCCACCCCGAACAGACAGGACCGCAGCAGAGGCGACAGATGACCGACTTTCGCGCCAGCCCTGCGCCGCCGCCCCTCCGGTGCTGTCCTGCACCACCTCCATTTTGGCTGCGCGCGCGGCGCCGGTGTCCGGTCCGGCTCCGGTGCTGCGAGCGATGCCGTCCAGGGGCTGCTGACGAGGAGCTGCGCGCGGGCAGCGGGGCGGAGGGGGCGGGAGAGCGGCGGCATCCCCGGCGCCCCCATCCCCGCGGCACCGCGCCCCCATTTCCGCAGGACGGTGCCTCCTGGGGGGGAGGCGGTCGCCGTAGCAACCACGGTGGGGAGGGAGGGAACACGGGGGGACGCCGGCG
>VWZS01005942.1:105115-199081 GCA_013397075.1 Rhabdornis inornatus
CCCCCGCCGCCGCTGTCCAGGGTGCTGCCGCCGCCGCCTCCCCGCTTCGTTCCGCTGCCGCGCCCGCTGCGCGCCCGGGCCGCTCCTCGCCCCGGCCCCCCTCGCTGTCACGTGCCGCGGCCGCGCCGCTCCGCGTCCCCCCCTCCTCCGGGGCAGCCCCGACCCTCGCTCCGCGGCGGGGCGCGGAGGTGCCCCCCCGCCTCCAGCCCCCCCGACGGTAGGCGTCAGGCGCCTCCTGTGCCCGCCGAGGGAGAGGGCAGGAACGAGCCGGGGAGGACAGGCGAGCGCCCGGCAGCAGCCCGGCCGCGACAGCTCCAAGTTTGTCTCTCAGACGCGCTGTTTCTATCGCAGCCCTAAATCAAAGAGCGTCGCAATTAAAGTTATACTGTCTAAAACACAATTCTCCCGGCCTCCGCGGGTTACGCTCTTTGGCGTATTAAGTACTAGAAAGCCGAGCCCGTGATATTAGATACTGTCGTTAAGCAACATCTCAAGCTTTTTGTTGTAGTTGTTTTGTTCTTCTCTCCAGGTATTAAAAATAAGCTTTTTTTTGTAGGTACTCACCATTGTTTCTTTGCTGTCCTGGAGACAGAAGTGGTTTAAAATCCAGTCTCTCCAACAGATGCTGGAAGGTAATGTGTCTTGTTTGAAGTCATCATGTGAGAACTTCTGCTTTGCTCAGTGGATCGCCCACCACTTGGTGTGACTTATGAATCTAATAACCCTTTGCAATATCCGCAAGCTTAAACTCTCCACCACCTTGGTGCCTACAGAAGACAGAAAGCAACTGGCAGGGAGTTTTAAAAACCTATAGATTTACGCAAACGCCTTAGCTCAGAGTCACGTTTCCCTCTGAGTTCTTACGTGATATTAATGAATGAGAGGGGTTACCAACCAATGCAGTATAAAACGTGATCGCAGCCGCCTCCCAGGAAAGCGGAGCGGGACAATAAGTTCCCGAGGAAAGTCCTGGCCGGCCCGGCGCACTATGCAGTGTGCCCTGACTCCCACCGCCCTCCTTCCACCTCCCGGCTCGCACCTGGGGCCGTGCAGGACGAGTCAGCTCTGGAGATTTACGTTCGGGACAGGTAAGTAAACATTTGGGGGATTGTTTGTTTGTTTGTTTGTTTTAATGTCACGTTCACTGCGCTCTCACGGGAAGCGCTCCAGGGACTTGTTGCATACTAGGTCCTGCCACAAGAGGAGCATGGCACAGTTGCCGAGTTCCTTTCCGAAACCCCTGCCTTTCCCGAGCTGCAACTTCCCCGCGCACTTTTCCTCCCCCTCCTCCCTCCACCCTCACCGGGAGGCGCATCCCGGGGGCGGGCTGCTCCGCCGACCGCGCACTGAGCTCCTGCCGCCGACAAGGCAGAGGGGAGCGGAGCGTATCCCCGGGATCTGCCTTTGCTTTCCCATTCTCCCCTTCTCCCTTTTCCCTTTCTCCCCTCCCCTCGGGGCCCCAGCAACGCCCCGACTCCGCCCGTGATTTCTATCGCTAAGTCAATTCCGGTCTGCTTGCGTTGTGAGAACAGCCGCACACCTGCGCGTAACTGCAGTCTCTTTCCCCGAGATGCGTGGCCGAGCCCCAGTACTACTCCTGCCAAGGCTCACAAAGTCCTCGTCCCCATTTTGTCTCCGTATTTCGGGTTTATCCTCAATGACTGCTCCGCCTCCTCGGCTCAGAGAACCCCGCGGGGAGCGGGTGCAGGAAGGGCTGTGGGACGTGGTGGGGCGGGTTTCTTTGCCTTTGAGGGCGAATTGCAGTCAACTGAACCTGGACTTGCCAAAGTTTGTGCGTGCTGCCTCATAAGAAAAAAGAGACCAAGACTGAGACGCTCCTTGTCCACTCCCGTTCTCTCCTGACTGTTGGAATTACATTTACGGGTCATTTCTCTCCAAAGTGCCCATTTCTCCCGCCCTCCGAGTCCCAGGTACCTCTGCCTGAGAGCCAAAGCAAGCAGCCTCTTCCATGACAACCATCTATGTTGATCCATGCAATAACCAGCAGATGCTGCCCTAAGACTGGTACAGCTGGTACTTTCCTGCCTTGGCTGTCCTGGGGACAAAGTGTTAGAAGAAAAGTCAAGTGGTATCCAGCAAAGCTGCCCTGAGGAGAACCACTGAATCCCTTCACCTGCGTCACATACTGCCTGTATGCCATGTACAGGCAGAGCCTGTCAGAAAGCCTGTTGCTGATGTAACACTGCACGGACAGATTACCGTATCACTGATAGGGTGTCACCCGAGATACATCCTTAAGTACTGATCTTCAGTTAGGAAGCCGAAGTTTTCTTCCAACAGTTGGAAGTACTCATAGTTAGTGATAATACTGGTCGGGAATACCGGTTTTAAGTGGCATTAAAGTGAAAAAAAATAATAATAAAAAAAGCCTAAGCGTTTCAACAAGTGGACTTGCAACGAGTTCTGCTTTCTCCCTTTCTTCTAAGCAATCTGCTCCTGCCTCTTCCTCAGTGTTTTGTAGAGAGAACTTTACACAGATGCAATATCATTTAAAACTTATTTCTACATACTTATTTTATAGCTCAAGAAACATAGTCTTTCACTGAAAAAGTAATTCCCTCTCTAGCACTTGTAAGAAAGTACTTTGCAGCACTGTTCCTCCCCTACTTCTCATTTCATTAACTTCTAGGTATCTTCATTTTCTGGTGAAGGTCTCAATTGTTAGAGATGCCCAGGAGAAACCTTTGGTGGCTCATAGTATTATATTGATGTAATAATGTTAAATTTTACAACAAAAAATCCTTCTACAAAACTTCCCAGGAGATTCACAGCAGGAAGCAGCATGGTGTCATTCCAGCCCTCTCCAGATGCATTTGCTACAGGAAACCGATGGGGTTTGCCAGCAGTAATAAGACAGGATCGTGCTGACAGAACCACAAGCAAAGATACTTCTTTAGAGAGCTAACTAGAAGAGCTTCTGGTCCGTATTTCTGCTTAAGAACAGGACTCCACCCACCTCACTGGGGCTAGGTGACAACTGATAACACATCTCATTCTCAATAGACCAAATTAAGCACGTTTTCTGAAGGGATTGCTTTAGATTGTTTTAATGTAATTAATGGAATAAACGGGCACTGTAATCAAGGGAATGGTACAAAAGTGTATGGAAAAACAAAAGGCCATGGTAGGGTAATAGGAGATGCTATGGAGAATGGGAATGATCTGGCAGAAGATGAGTAGGAGGAGGTAGTATAAAACAATCAGAATTCTTTCCTTGTAGTGACACTCATAGGTGAGAGAACAGCCCAAGTAATTCTGATGGACCAGAGTTGAATCAGTCATCAGTCAATGCACAAAAATGGTAGAGTCACTCCTCTGTCAGGGATTCCCGCAAGAAGGGCATTAGAAAGGGGATGGACTAGAATTAAACCTAAATGCCTGTTGAGTTTCTAGACATTTCCTTTCCCTATGTCTTGTTTCTAGCTATGTTTTCTATCCTAGAAGAGCTTATCCCCAGGCCATGGGAGACCCCGACATGAAAAATCACTTGATGTGAGTTGGTGTGGAGGGTTTTTTTTCTTACTACTATAGAGGGGCACAAGTGATTCAAAGTTACTCACCTGACAAGTCATACACTTCAGTAAAAGCTGGGACTAGTGAGTAGAGTTTAGCCCATTATTTAAAACTAATAATCAGATGGTCCATTTACAGGGTGTTGAAATAGAATAGCTGTTAGCATTTGCCAGAATGACATGGCACAGCATTTGCTGCGTGCAGGTAGTTCATACATATAAGGCAATGTACATCTCTTGTTCCAAGTCTGTTTATCTTGGAATCACATTGTTACCAGATGAAGTATACAGCTGCAGGACTTGACTTCAGTGGGGACTACTCATATGTAAATAGTGACATAACTGTTTAGCAGATGAGGCCTAATTAAGCGGGAATCAGCCATACATTTTCCCTCTCTTAGACAAAACAATGTGAAGAATACTGCAGGAGCATTGCTAGAAAATCACAGTGCCTTAAATCAACCTGTGAAACCCCCCAAAATCCTAAGCAAATGTTCCTTCCCTGCCTTAAAATACTTTAGAAAATTATGAGCTGTTACTGGTTGGCTTTTTCACATAGTTGAAAGACTACCAAAATATGTGGCTAACTGCTAAGCACGTGCAAAAGATGCCTTCCATTAATTATGTACAGCTGTTCCTTCAGAGACCACTGAAAACCTGCCTCAGACACCAACATTAGCAATCTGAGCAGAATCAGATAATAGCAGTAGCTGTAAACTTTACAGAGATGCTTCTGAAATAAGAGCTGTGTGACATCATTGCTAGTGTGGAACGGGGCTGCCAGCTTCTCTCCATGCCAGCAAGCTAATGGTGTGTCCCCAGGGTTACGGTGTGCTAGTTTTGCTGGTAACCTCCTGCTTTTTCAACAGGCGGATTTGGCACCTGCCCTGCTACTGCCTGGAGGGTAAATACCAGCCTCCCAGTGCATATTTAGGGTAGCCTCCCATCAAGTGTTGATTTTCTGTACCTGATTTCCTCCTCCTGCAGTTTATCTTGCTCTGATATTTCCATCTTTCCCCTGATCTTCACGCTGCAAGTGTTAGCAGTCTTTCACTCTGCCTCCTCCCTCCCTGGAAGATTTCCTTTCTTTCTGAGCCTACTTGTCTTCAAGCTGCGTATATTCCATGCTGGTAACATGCAGATGAACATCGTAGTCATGATCCCACTCAGATACCAAACAAGCCTCCCACCAATGCCTTGTCCTTCTTTAAAGTGCTGGAACATTTCAGCTTGCTTTCAGTCTCCTGAAAGTACCAGGAAATCCTCTGGAGTAGAAAGCAGCAGCACATGTGCTATTGTGGTTGTACCTCAGAGAACGGCTTATCACGGACTCATCTCCAAACGCATGTTTGCAAGGAAGAGAGGGTGAGACTCCCACAGGAGATTGGTGGGCCCATAGCCAGCACAGAGCTTAGGCTCCAACCCATCTCAGCCCACAAGAGAAGGGCTTCAATGTCACCATCAATGGGAGGTATTTTGCACGTTGATTTCTTTTAAGATCACGAATTGTGCCAAGCTCATACTCGCATTTGGTAAATCCAGGAGAGATCAGTATGCTTAAGGAAACGCAGCCCTGCTACAAGTCAGGATAAATCAGGGTTTCCATCATCCATATTGTCTGAAGCAAATACCTTGGGACAGATGCCTTGGCCAGCATTCCTAATCTGTAGAGGCAATAGCACAGATTACAGTGGGATGACATGCATCAGGGCTAATAGGGGGTCTGTCAGCATTGAGTCAGCCACCAATTTGCTGATCCTGGGGAAATCCTCTATTCTGCACTTTCAGCTGTCGATAGGTACCTCCACATCCCTCTCACAATGGAGTGGAACTGTAGCAAGACTTCAAGAACAGGTCTGAGAGTTTTGCATTAATGATTTATTTGCCATCAACTTATAGTAAAAAAGCAGAGTTGCAAAAAAGAGTTTTGCTGAAAGAGTTTCTGTCATTTATGAGAAACGTGTGTTTCCGGAAAACTTCTAGAATTAAGGTTTTGTTTTTCTCAAACTACGACACATGCAAATGTAGTTCAGTACTTGTATGGCACTCATTTAGGTTAGCTGAAAAAGACAGGAGATTAGATAAATGTAATGGAAACTATTGGCCCATGTAGGTTCTCCTGCCTGACCTGAGCAAAATGAGACGCTGGGTATCTCTTACTAGAAGAAAACCAGAGATAGGGAGAGAAATCAGAACCTGGAGAAAAAGAAACATGACAGCTGTAATCTGTTACTATTGCAACCTGATTATAGGATTCACTGGCAAGGTGGGGGACCCTTTCTTTTGGCATTAAAGTCTACACCTTGCTTCATGTAACCACAAGAAAATATCTCCAGGCATGTCAGCCTTTAAAAGACATTCTTTCTTCCATCTTCTTTAAAGATAAAACATACAGCGTGACCATGAACAAAATAAGCTATACGACCACCTCATCATATTTTTAAATAGTAAAAAAAATGGTTTTCTTTTTAGTAAAGAAAACCAGCACTTCCAGGAGATTATCCTTAATTGTACTTACAGGTGAAAAGTAAACACATACCTTAATTCCTTTCTAAAGTTAATGTTTATAAGGAAACTACCTTCCAAACCATATTAATCTACTTCTCACCAGTGAAATACCCTATCAGCTTCTATGGGAGCTCGCAGTAATAGCTTGATGTTTGAACCTCATGGAGCATGATAGAAACATGTTATTGTTAAGAACAAAATATCTGTTCGAAAAATTATACACTGAGTTAGCAGAGAGCAAGAGGTACCGGATGCCTATCATATAAGGGTTATTAAGAGATGCTGGTAAGCTCTGAGTGAGAGTGACCCTTGACTTTGTCTCTGCATTCATATGATGAACTGTCTCAAATATAAAACTATGTTCTCTGCAAGGCCCCTGTGTAAAAGAGGAAGAGGGTGAGGTGACAACAGAAGAAGAGAAGAACAGGGAAATAGTGATATAGGGTAAAAATGCTGAAGGAAATTAGAAATACAGAGAAACTCTTACAAGGCTACTAGTGAACTGGGGGCACTTAGTAAAATAATAACCTCCATCCAGGCTCTTGGAACAAGTTAGCTAAAAACTCTTCCATACCAGTTATGTATGAAATTGTCCTGTCTATTTTTATCCTGTCATTTTCAGACTAAAATGACAAATTCTCCCCTGAGATAGTATTCACAACAACCAGGAAATAGTGCTAATGTTGACCTAAATAAATAAAGCTGCTCCTATGTAAGAATTCCTGCAAGGATCCTTTAAAACAAGATACTTAAAAACATTTGCTGCAAAATGCATATGAAACCCTGGGGGACAAAAAGCCTGCTAGACGCTATGGTCTCACTATCCTAGTTTGGCAAACAAGGTTGAGAGCTTTATAAATGCGCTGCTGAAGAAAACAGGGGTACTTAGGGTAAGACTTCTGATGCCAAAACACAAGTCCTGGTGTACCTTTCAGTTAGGGCACAATTTCAAATTTTAAATTTTCAAAGAAAAAAGTATTATTTTGTGGAGTTGTTATACATGTTTTTGGGCTAAGTTGCACATGAATCTTTGACTATGTCTTATGCCAATTTACATGATGCTCTCTGTCTCAGGTGGTGTGATCACTCCATCTTAACTTTTTGATAGGGTCATTCATTACTGTTAAAGAGAGCAATTACACACTTAACCAAACAGATCTCTTTAGATACATTGTTTATTGAGATGAATTAGATCTATTGTCCTTATTCAATCTGAAGCTGTAGAGCTAAGATCTGTTTCCAGAACCAAGCTTCACAAAGATAGGGGCAAGTCTAGATGAAAATTTTGTGGAGGTTTGTTTCGCATTTTGTGGTAAACTCATCAAATGCAGCAGTGTTAGAGGTTGTTGGTAAAACTATTATTGCTACTCCTGCTTCATATTTGCATCACGAGTTTGAAGACATGTCTTTTCCATTTGCAGCCCACATACTACTGCAGCATCCTTTCCTTTGCTCTACCTGATAACCTGTCAAAAAGGTGGGCCATTAGCAAAACCTCCACTGTGCAGCAATTAGAAAATCTTCTGTTCCAGCAGAGATGAAAAAACTGACTTTTTTTCTCCAAGAACTGAAACTAGAATGGCAAACAGGGGCTACTATTTTCATTTAGTGCCCTTTGCAATGCTGTCCTTGTCCTTCATGGGCTCTGTGAGTCATTACCTTTCTTAACTGCAATGCACATATGGAGACTTTGGATGCACAGATGTCATTATGAATTAAGCCACTTCAGCCAAAAAGTTTTTACCTTTCACACCTCTGCTGGAATTAAACCAGATATAACCTATACATTTTCTCTTCCATTTTCTTTTCTGATGTGCTCTCCTGTCCTAACTACTTCTCATAGCAGCCAAAGTAACTTTTGTTTGTGACTTGGGGAACTTTATTGAATATATATAGAAGTGTTCCTAACACTGAACAGCACACAAATTGCATGATTACTTTTAGTGTCTCTTATTGAACTAAAAATATTTTAATAACCTGAAAGATTCTTCAGTGAACCATACTGGATCTGTGCAATTTATAGCATATTTAAATATTTTTACATTGGTACCCGAGACTGAATTCCAATATTTCTCTTTTGTATCTGTGTGCATTTTAATACACTTCTGGGAACACTTACCTTTTATGATGAAACCAATATTTTCTAACATAAAGTGGTGATTTCAGCTTAAGTGCAACCATATGTATCTTAGGGCAAAGGCTTTTGCTTCTAAATAACTGGTTAATGTTAAGCATCTTTCACAATGAAAATGTCACAAACTACCATATACCAGCTTTCTCAAAGAAAAAAAGATAAAACATAGAAGAGTAGAAGTCCTTCTATAGTTAAGGATAAATATTTTGAGGCACAACTACAAATGGAGATTGTTTTCAATTAAAGTGGTATAACTACAGAGTTATGGGAGAAACACAAACCAAATCTGCTTAATTTTGTGAGCCTATCTCTCTTGGTATGAATTAGATGATGTCCTATTTTAGTTTGTCAGTCTGATAACTGGTGGGTGATAACACCCCTGAACATAATTCTACAAAACTATGCATATAACTTATTTCTGAATCTGTATAGCATATATCCCTCATCAGTAGCTGCATCACATTTGATAATTTTGTTTCAGGCACAGTTTGCAAATCTCTCAGAAACCTGAATAAGTCTTTAGAGCTTTGAGGGACATTTTTGTGTCCATTTTACAAAAAGACAAACTGAGGCAGAGAGCATTTAAACTGCCAGTAAATGACTCTGATAGTGCAGCTTGGTCCCTAAGCAGTTTACCCACAATAATAATGCCGGTCAAGATTTGGCAGTCCCAACACTTTTTTCTAAGAAATATATAATGACTCTTCTCCTGTGCCTGCTGAGTATATTACTTTGACACTGGGAAAAGATCCATGTAAAAATATTTGTATCATAATATCAAGGATATGCCATATCATTCATATGGCCTAACAGCAAAACACTGGCAAGGAGTAATTATTAATATGAGGTAAAATTACTTTAGTCTTTTGAAGCGTACATAAATTAGAAGAAAAAGCAGAGAACTTGGGCAAACAGTGAGGGAGCAGCAATCAGATTTTCCATCTCTTATGCCTTCTCAGACTCACATTGTCTATCCTAAATGTTAAGGGTCACCTGTGGGTCACAACAAGTTTCTTGTGCATTTGCTACATGGCTTGTACCTTGGGGTAGTGAATTTGGAAGTTTTATGGAAGAGCTTTGAAATCATGGAGTAGAATCCTAGAATTGTTTGGGTTGGGAAGGACCTTTAGGGTCACTGAGTCCAACTCTTAATGCAGCACTACCAAGCCCACCACTAAACCATGTCTCCAAGTGCCCCATCTGCACGTCTTTTAAACACCTCCAAGGTTGCTAACAAAACCACCTCACTGGGCAGCCTATTCAAATCCGTGACAACCCTTTCCATGAAAAAGATTTTCCTAAAATCCAATCTAAACATCCTCTGGTACAACCTGGGGCCATTTCCTCTTGTCTTGTTTCTTCTTACCCAGAAGAGGCCGATTTCCACCTTGCCACAACCTCCTTTCAGGTAGTTGTAGAGAGCCTTAAAGTCTCCCCTGAGCCTCCTCTTCTCAAGGCTGAGGCCCCCAAAGCTCCTTTAGTCACTCCTCATAGGACTTGTGCTCCAGACTCTTCCTCAGCTCTGTTCAGAAGCTCAGACCTTCTCTGGATGTGCTTCAGCACCTCAGTGTCTTGTAGTGATGGGCGCAGAACTGAACACGTAATTTGATGTGTGGCCTCACCAGTGCCAAGTACTGGGGGACAATCACTGCCCTGGTCCTCTTGGCTGCACTATTTCTGATACAGGCCAAGATGTCATTGGCCTTTTTGCCCACCTGGGCACAGCTGGCTCATGTTGAGCTGCTGTTGACCAGGACCCTCTGGTCCTTTTCCACTGGGCAGCTTTCCAGACCCAAGTGTGGGATCCAGCACTTACACCTTCTTGTCCCTCGTACAACTGACCTCAGCCCATTGATCCAGCCTGTCCATATTCCTCTGCAGAGCCTTTCTGCCCTCTAGCAGATCAACACTCTCACCCAGCTTGGTGCTTTCTGCAAATTCAGTGAGGGTGTCCTTGATCCCCTTGTCCAGATCATTGGTAAAGACAAACAGAACTTGCCCTGGGGAACCTGACTTGTGACCAGCTGCCAGCTGGATGTGAGTTCATTCACCATCACTCTTTGGGCTCAGCTGTCCAGTCAGTTTTTACCAAGCAAAGAGTATATTCATCCAGGCCATGAGCAGGCAGTTTCTTCAGGTGTCAAAGTCCAGGTAAACAATATCCACAGCTTTTCCCTAATACACTAAATGGGTGACCTTGTCATAGGAGATCAGGTTAGGCAGATGGTCTGAGAGCACATGGTGAGGGAGAACAGGATGTTGCTGCTTGTGAGCCAGCAGTGATTTTGCTCCTCACCTGGTGCCTTCTTTCCATTTGTGACTGGGTATCCTTCTGAGCCCTACCTTGCCTCAGAGCTACAGGAGCCTGGGAGCAAGATGGGCACAGAGCTCACCCCCAGGTGCCTGTGGTGCTGGGTAGTGCTGTGCTGGGTGGTTGGAAGCACACATGTCTGTGCAAGTACTGGCAGCAAGCCTCACCTGTGAAGCCCTGCAATGCTGGGGGTCTCCATGCCACAGCAGCCATCCCATGCTGTGCCACCAGCCTTCTCTCTTTAATCAGGCATTTTATCAATCTGCACTTGGGTCAAAGCACAGGCCTGAAGAGCAGATAATGCATGCCAATATTTTCTAATCTTTTATGGGTGAATCATTTTTTGGGCAGCCTGCCTTCCATGAGGAGGAGAAGGCAACCCAGATGCTACTAGGGAAGGAAGATGGGCAGATACAGATAACTACAATAAATATAATTCCAGAATATTTGTTGGGTTTACTCAAGATGTCTATCGTTATTAATAATCTGAGGTCTGCACAGTTACATGAGACTAAAATGAAACTTGGTCTAAGGTTTCTCTGGCTTTCAGTGGGTTTGATTGTTAACTTAAATATGCAGTTCCTATGAAGTTGCTGTCTCTCATAATCTCATATTTATCTTTTTTCTTGTATTTCTCACAAGTCTTTTGACATTCCTTGCTCAGGAGTAATCCCCGCTAAACCTGAATTATGTGGCAATATTTTGAAGGAAAAAACTATGACTAAAATCTAGGAGATAAACCATAAAGTTGAAAACAAATGATTAATTACAAGTTAGTAGATAAGAATAATGTAGTGTAATACTAGTACCTCTCAATTTCTTAATTAGGAGCATAAAAATCACTGTATCTAAACATGACACCTTCTTGTACTACCAAGTCTCTCTAAAAAATATATTTTGGTTATTGGTCTAAAGAGCATTCTTAGATAGTAGAGCAACACAAGCCAAAACAATAGCAAGATGAAATTATTTAAAAAATTATATAGTTAAATAACAACATAAAGAGCCTTGAATGTCATTTGAAAGGTGCAGCCTGAA
This sequence comes from Rhabdornis inornatus, assembly GCA_013397075.1. Taxonomy (NCBI): domain Eukaryota; kingdom Metazoa; phylum Chordata; class Aves; order Passeriformes; family Rhabdornithidae; genus Rhabdornis; species Rhabdornis inornatus. The sequence goes on from VWZS01005942.1 coordinate 116,640, forward strand.
TTCTTAGTTGCTTAAATTGATGTAGCACCACGACTTTGTGGAGCTCATCCACCTTGCACAAACCATCTTGCAACCTTGCATCTGTTCAATGTATCTTGGACCTCTTAAAGAAACAAGTCGAGAAGAAAACCAAACAAAAACTGTTCAGATCAGTCCAATGATGGCTTGATTATATTGAGGATGAAATGAAACTAATTAAAAACTTTTTTCCCACCTAATTCTTTATTATGATAAAGACTTTTTATTTTGAAAACCGACTAGTAGAGATTATTCTCTGTCACTTTTATTTACTAATATAAATAGGCAAAAAGTGCTGATAAATAACCCACAGGCTCTGGAACTCATCAGTATGGAGAGGCCAGTGCTCATAGTCATGTGAAGTAAAAAAGTAATGTGCTCTGCTGTCAACATTGCCCATCCCTATAGGTGCCATCTTATAAATTTGATGTCTTTAGTTATTCTTTCCATTGAAGCTTTCCACTGGCACCATCAAAAGCAAGAAACACCTGAATTAACTGTTCCTGGTGTCAGAGTGCACACTAGGCCCTGGGAGGTGGTCCCTTTTATGGAAAGAGGTAGGAAATTGGCTCTTCCTGGACCAGCCAGAGACACTGTTGACAGCATGCAGGCTCTCTCTAGCAGATTCTCTGGAGGAAACACAGTAGGATTGGGGCACATGGAGCCAGGAGGGATTAGGTGCAGACGATACCCTCTCTGCAAGTTTGTGTCTGGAAGGCAGGAAATGCTGATAGGCAAGGAGATGTTTGTCAGCAGAGAGGATGGTAGTGGGGCTCAGGAGAGATGCTCCCTGCTCATGGGGGGGGATGCAGGCAGGGCATGATACCCCTTCACCACTGTGCATCCCTATCAGTGCCTGGGATGCCAGGCACAGGAGGGGACAGGCTAACATCTGTAGAAATAACAGAAGGGCTCTGACAAGTGAAAAGGCTGAGGACTGTGGCTGTGTAAAGGAGTGTCATATCCCAGAGCGAAAGGTTGGGCATCATATTGACTATACTGCTTCCCAATCTATTTGTACACAGATGCATAGATAAGTAATGTAAAATTTACATGCACTTGTATGTTTTTTACATACAGACCAAGACTGAGTATAAAACAGAATAGAAATATGGCAATTTAGAGAATAAAAATTAGACTTTAGAGAATGACTGAGAGCAATGACAAAAGAAATGGTCCTCAGCTCCTGATGCCCTTGCTCTTCAACCTTGCCCTAGGTTGAAATGAGCTATCTGAAGCCTTTTCCTTGGAGGAACACCGAAGGACCATTGCTAGCATGGGTGCTGCAGTGAAACCACATTACTTGTATGAGATAGGGTAAAAAACAGTCAGGAAGATTCCATATCTCTGCCATTCTCTCCTACAGATGTGACCCTTTAACATGTAAAGCTCTTGGTTTTTGGGAATAAGTGAGATTATGAGAGCAAGATCTGAAATGCTCAGTATTTTTCCTCAGTCTTATCAAAAGCAAACCACCATCAAAAGCTGAAGTTGAAAAAATAATTTTAATCCATTATCATTATTTCCCACACATAAATTATGGCTAGATTGGTAAAAACTTTCTAACTTAACCACTCTCCCATATAATGCATAGTTCAAGGGCCAACTGCTAAGAAGTGACAGTGCTTCTCCCAATAAACTGAGCAATTCAGGGTGTGAAAACCATTGTAGCTATGCAATCTCAGACTCCTTTACCTTCCCCTCCTACCCATGCATGGTCTATAGAGGATACAGGTATTGGTGAGATAAGCATGCAATGTGAGGCTGCATACCCTGGGAAAACTCTAAACCCTACCTACTTCATAGCTCCCCACACCTTCCTGGACAAGCAGCCTGACCCCTCCTCTGAGAAGGTATCAAGAGCCATGTGAGCCCCTTACCTCCTGGAGATGTCGGGAGGATGTAATCTTCTGTCAGCAGGGCACACGGGTCCCACCATGGAGATTCACTGGTCAGACACACCAGTGAACAGAGCAGCCAATTTGTACAGAGGTAAGGTGTTGGTTGTGTAACAGCCCAGGTGATTTACGTTTGCTATCTGCAGATAGGGATGAGATGTCTTGCCTGTAGGGCGTTTGCACGTTCACACATGTACGCCCGGGGGGAGAGTAAAGTGGAGACCTTGGAGCTCAGTCAAGGCAGTGACTCAGAGGCAGAGCAGCACATGCAGGATGAGTAGCTGCTAGACAGGTACTTGTTGGGTGGGCTTGGGCTAATTAAAGTTATTGGAGAAAGGAATAAAAGATTCAGGGTTGAGAAGAGAACAAAAATGCAAGTCAAAATTCAGTGTCCATTAGCTTGATGTGTAATTTTATGGCAGTTTACAGGCCTATGCATGAGAACAAAGTGTAAAACATCTATTTTTATGTTGTGGAGGGATGCTGAGCTGAAGATGAGACAGTTCACAAAACACAGTTTGGCTTTGTAGTCTTAATCCACCACCTGTTACATATTCCTCTGTTCAAAACACCCCACATCTTCATAACATTTTGCGCATGCAGGGTAGTATTGTGTTGTTACAGGACTGGAGTAAGGGAGGAAATTGGTTTCTGATGCTTGGAATGGCTTTGTAAATGAATGATGAATGAAGATGCAGGCAAACTGGGAGATATAGGGAAGAAACTGATAAGTAGAAGAGAATGCTGTGGAAAAAACGCCAAGAGTATCTAAATTACTTACACAAAAGACACTAGTAATTTGTGTGCTTGTTATTAAGTATCAATGGCATCTCTCTCCCTACTGCACTGAAACATGCTTTATATGCACAAATAAAGGAAACTGCTATCTACTCCAGTGTTTTTGTTAGTTTTAGAGAACCCTCACATTTAATTTCCAAACTTAAAAGGCAATAAGAAATCTGGAGCTCTAGAAATCATTGCTGTTTTCTTTCAGAGCAATTCTGCATGTTTGACATCTAATCTATTGTTTATGTCAGGCAGAGACTGGACAGCACAGAGTGGGCTGCAGCGGTAAGACAGTGAGTGAATACCTATGAGCCTTGGTGATTCATTGTTCCAAGGAACTCTTGCTTTTAATCACAGAGGGCTGCCAGATGAAGAAAACCATGAGGATTTATGACTTTGGGGCAGAGTGACAGCTGTCGTAGAAATTTCAACCCAAAACTACAAATCAAGGCTTTTATTAGAAAGTGACGGTGAAGGGTTGAGCAACCAAACATCCTCCAGGACAAAACTGCCATGTGAAAGAGCAACCCTGTTTGACCCATGGAAAAATCAATCTGAAATTAAAGCTTTCCAGTGGCTGAAGGATCCACCTGTAGGATTCCCTCTAGCTAAGGTAATCTTGTCTTTCTTAGTGTTGGTCTGCCTGTTTTGTCACAGACACAAAGAAGCATTAAGTTCAGTGCTAGAACCTTGTAAGCAGCAATTAACCATGGAGCATTGTTCAGCCCTGCCAGCATCCCTCCATGGCCACTGCACTTAATTGCTCCACTTTCACAGAGACCTTTTTACCCCCAGTCTGCTGTTTTAGATGATGTTCAGTGTCTGTATCATGGTTTACATAAGATTTCACATCTGCACCTATCAGCTCTCCTCTACCACAATCAACTGTGTCCTGTCTGCAAGCAGCAATCCCTACAGGTCACGGAAAAATGAAAGCCTACCTCAAAACTTGTGGCTGGATTGTATAGCTAGAAATTAAGAGACCTGGGCTCTACTGTCCCTTACAACACTCACATGTGCAGTTGAATAATTTTGTTATCTGTGTTATTTAATTTCTCCATCTCTGAAATGGAAAAGCTGCCTTTCTGGAGGGATTTTTCCCAAAAATGGATTTGAGTCTTAGCTGGGAGGAGACATAAAAGTAAAAAGTGCTAATATGGGTAGCAGCTGTAGCATGATTACACCCAGAAATAAATGAATGAACTACACCCAGAACGAGCTAAAGGAGGGACATAGTGAATTCTTTCTTATCTCCTACTGCACAACCCTCTGCCTAAACCAAGAAATGCATTTTATTTTAGCAGAGGGACCTGCCCTGGATAGAGCAGGGAGGTATAGGGGAACCTTATCCAGAGCCTTCTCCCAGACTGACCTGCTCCAGTATAGATAATACCTGATTTCTAGACTCAAAGCAATTTCCACAGGAAATATGTCCTTTTTCCAGTGCTATTTTAATCACTTAAAGCTGGAAGACTTTCCAGCTTACAAATACTCAAAGATCAAGATGTTTCAGCCCATACCTGCTGTGAGGACTGAGCCAAGTGGTTGCTGAGGTGGCCATCAGAGCTCCATCAGGGTAGTTTAGGGCTGGTTGATTGGTCTGCTTGATTTCAGTTTTCAGTATCCGTGAAAACAGCACAAATAATCTAAAGAAGGGGGAGGGAGTAGAGAAAAGATCTCAAATACTTGCTTTCTCGCTGTACTTGTTTTCCTGCAGAGTTATTTGTAGAAAGCAAAGTCAAGAGCGGTTGTGTTCACAAGCCAATAACGATTTTGCCAGAGTGGATACAGGATAATGGTCACCTAGTGCTGCAATGGCAATGCTTTTCTTCAGAGACAACGTGAAATCTTATGTGAAGCCCATTATAATACTGTGGTGTCTGCCTTGCTGTCTCTGAGGAATGCTTAGAAAGAGGAGGGTCACCACTCCCAGAACTTCTGGAGGCTGTCACTTCTCACTCTGCAATAGCTGACAGGGCTATCATTACCTGGTGGGAGACCAAGCAACAAGCTCACCTCCATCTGAGAAACACAACCTACTCAAAGCCTTAGGGCTGTTCGTAATAACACTCTCCTACTAGACTCCACTTGCTTTTGAGAGTGATAAATGTAGCACTGAGGGAAGAGAGACTTTTGAGAAACTCATTAACCACTCAAGATTTTGTTGTATCTTCATGGTATATGTTTACCATTTTATTAGGAAATACTGCTATTTTTTTCTGGAACTCTGATCCATTAGAGAGGTAACATCAGTAGCCAAATCGCCATTCAAGTTTCTGTATAGAAGTCTCCTCACCTGAAACTTTCAAAATGTTATACCAAAATGTTGGCATAACATCTTCCTACTTCTACTTTCTCTTCTGCAGTAGGTCACTCTACCCACCACATATGCAAGATCAACTGCTATTTCTGAGGATGTGATTTTTTCCATCATTGATGGGAGACGTGAACTATTTTCAAGTCATTACTGTGTCTATACTCAGTTAACAAGGAAAAACATTAAAAATATTTTGACACATATAGAATCGAACAGTATCAAACAACTTCTTCGAAATGGAGAGAAAGTAAAAATAACAAGTCAGAAGTACATTTGAAATTCCTATAATAATGTGAAACACTATTTTACCATTTCTTTGGAAGAGGATTTTCTGTGAAGTTGCCTCTATATGTGCAAGGCAACTTTTTACATGACTAGTTCCTAAACTCTATACATTTCCAGCTGAAAGATCAGAAAAAATGGACAAGTTTGAGAATGTCACCTCAGTTGGGATTTTTGATCACAGGAGATTCTTAGTAACAACAACGGTTCATGGGATAAGATGATGGAGTGTTTGAAAGAGAGAAAAAGTTGATATTGTCAAGATATTCCTGGTGACTTGAGGAGAGTTTTGCAAAGATACAACAAATACTGATATTGTTGTAAGCTGTGATGGTCCAAACCATCTATCTGCTTAGCACTTCTGGTCTGGAGAAAATTTGAGTTATGACTGTTTTCCTGCTGTCCAAAAGGGGACGAATAAGCAGGCTTGGAAAACAATAGACTCCAGATCTGCCATTAGAGTGTTTCTAATGTTTTAAAGACAACATTTTTTTGTAAGCCAACTTTTTTTCTTCTTTTTTTTTTTTTTTTTGAATGGGGGTGTTTGGTTAGTATTTCAGTAACATGCCTCATATGTTTGGCTTTACGCCTTAACCTCCAACATGGTACAACATAGCCAGATACTTGCAACACATATCGTCACAGACAGGTATGGAGAGTGCTGCATATACAGGGGAAAAAATGCAGCAGTGACATACACATCTATAGCCATGTGCACATTTGTTACCATCCAGGTGAGTTCAGGCAGCCTGAATTATCCAGGCTGAAGTTATTTACTCTTCTCTCAGCTGTGGAAGATTTTTTTCCCAGAGCTCATAACCTGCTCCCTTCTATCAAGCTTGTGTCTGGAGCATGGACCTTCTGTGAGTTTCTTCCAAGAGGCCCCCAGCTCACCTCCCATCCCAGGTGATGTTAAGTAAACATTGGGTTTTAACCTCTAGGGAACTGAACTTGACCTTTTGTAACCACTGCAAATACCTTCCTAAAAAAATGCTTGAGTAACAAGGGAGGAGAAAATGAGGAAGGATTCAGGAGAAAAATAACATATGCAGAGGACAATTGAGCTGTTTGGTCGCTACATCCTTACACAATGGTGATTGGGGAGGTTTTGTGATGGATGGCATGTCATTTGCAAGAGCTCTGTCTGTAGTTGTCAGCACAGAAAGAGGTCCTTAAAATTCCAGCAGCTATAGCCCTGCAATCCATCAGGAGAGAACACAGACATCCACCCTCCCCCTTGGCCAGCACAGGAGCCCAAATGGCAAGCATAAGTCACAGTCATTTTGTTTGTGCAAAACTCCCTGGCCATGACTTCGCAACCAATGCCTGGGTTACTGTGTGCACACTCCTATTTGCACTGACAAGTACAGGGGCTCCAAAACACCCTGTGTGCAGTACTTCTCTCACCTGGCAGCAAAGTGGTCAGAGGGGAGATTCTGCTGCTTATGGTAGGATCACTGAGTCATGGGAATACAGCACATTCTTACATGTGAGAATGGTTAATTTCATAAAACATCTTGGAAGTGAGATCACTGTTGTTCAAACTTTCATTTATAGGCATTGAAGTACTATTGTAACCCAATTAACACAGCCTTAATTTTTAATTGAAAGTCATGTTCTTACACCAAAAAACTGATGAAATGGATTTGAACTTCAGTCCTTTGACTGAGCTTTGAGAAATTTATATTAATTTAGACTACAAAAAAAAAAAAAGTGATCTATGTAATGCATTCCCTCTTCAGAATGTTTGGGGAGTTTTGCAGATTTCCCCAGCTTTTACCCCTGCAGCTCTTGGTTACTTGGTCTGGCTCCCATACTGCTCATTCTGGCTTAATGCAGACTAATTTCTATCAGAATAAATAGCATTTCTCAGTCGGTACAAAAGCATGTGACTTTTTTTCCTGAATTCTAAATTCTCCACAGGTTACACCTGTGGTCAATATGGCCTGAGGGATAAAGCAGTATGAAAGCAGGTCATTACTTGGGTAAACATGAGACAATGCCATGAGGAGGTATTTGGCTCACCAGGTGGCAGAGAGAAACAACAGCTTTACTCTGCTTCTCTGCACTTCTTCATCATACTGGGCACCACTGGCCATTTTTCATATCACACAGCTGTCTTCCCTCATCCCCCATGACTGAAGCTGTGGTTTCAGGAGTGATATAATCCAAGCTGGAATCTGATCCCAACAGCTTTTTCTCCCATTGGTTTGAGGCACCAGCTGGGGAACACCTGTGATTAATAGGACCAGCATTTCAGTATAGAGAACACAGGGCAGTTGACAAAGGATGGATGGTACATCTCATCATCCTCAATTTACATGAGGGTAACCAAGGTAGAAACATTCAAATTGAAGCAGATATAATGCCTCAGCTCAGAGTCCCTATTATTTAATATTGATTTTTCTGGGCTGAAGGGGAGCTACCTGAGGAAGGGAGAGGACTGGGGTTGGTTCCCAGTCCCCCTCCCACAGCCAGCCCTCAGGCTGGCAAGATCTGCTAGCTGACCTTTCCAGAAATGGGCTGCATGTCTGAGTGAAGACTCACTCAGATCAACCCCCGTGACTCTGGGTAAATGAAACACTCTGCCGTCTGGCGTATCACTCCGTTTCCCACGAATGGCACAAATAGTCACCGCAGCATGTACAAACACAAGGAATCTATTATTGGTGCCTCTTCCTTGGCTCGCCATCGTGACGTCCAACCTGGAGGCAAGTGTTAATGCCCTTATAAGGCTCTTTGCATCCATTTAAATATGTTATCCTTTGGCCGATGATACAAACTGCTATCTCAGTAGCATACGGCATGGGGAGGTGGGAGATTTTCTTGGCTCTGTGGTGAGAGAGAAATTTAAAAGGAGCCTACAATGCTGAGTCACTGTGACAAATAACTTACTATGGAATGCATTCAGGCTTTAGCAAGGAGGCAGCTGATAGTGAGTCAGTGACTGACTAGTGCCTCCTAGATTTTCCTCCTTGGGAAAGATTCAATTTAATGGGATGAAGTGCCAACAAAAAGTCATTCTCACTGTTACTGAGACAATATCACTAATTATACACATGGTTAAAACTGTCAAGTTGTGTTATATGTCACATAAGATGTGCATTTTATTTTTTTTGTGAGTACACCATTACCCTCTTATAAAGCAGTTTAAACTGCTTTATAAAATTAAAAACACGGAGTGTTAGGAGTTAGAAATTTTGCTAAACTTCAACTCTTTGCCTGTTTTAATTCAAGAATCTCCTCTCTTTTGGTTCAACTTGGCAGACTTATGGATGTCCTATTTCGTGTTCTGGTTTAGCACTCCATGGCACAATTTAAACCAAAATAGATAGTTTAGTGTTAAAAAAAAAAACCCTAAGTGCAAAATGGGTAAGGATTTGAGGCAGAAGGTAGAAGAATGTCACAATTTTTTTGTTACAAGTAAAGTCAAATTTGTATTTGTTTAATCATGACCAAATGAGTGTCTTCTTTTCTTCCCCCTCCAGTCTGAGAGATCTATCCTCAGCCAGGGAATCAGGATCTTGTCCAGAGAAGTAGCTAACTCAGGATCATGGACGTAGAGGAGGGAAGAATAAAGGAGGTCTGGGCAGCTTTGTTCTGGTCCTTTTCCTCTGGACACCTAGTCATACACCTGCCAGTAGAACAGCAGAAACATCAGGAAGCAAAGCCTCCCAATATCTGAAAAGCTGTAGCCAAACACCTTTCCTATTCACCCATCTTTCTGTTCATGCTGCCTGGCACAGCTGCCAATTATTCTTAAATATTCATGTAATCTCCTACCCTCACCTGACTGAGGCTGCTCCTTATAGGAGACTTGCTGTCTTGGTGAATGTAAAAAATATGGAAAAAGTTAAAAGGCAAAGTTGTCACCCCAGAACCAAGCAGCAGGGAATCAAAGGACCACAACAACATGATCCCTTCTGTGTTTCCATCAGGCTGCTCATCCAGCTGATGTTCCTTTCTTATTTGCCTGTGCTCTTGCTTTTGGAGAGATCCCACAACATCAACCCTGAAATTCCTGAGATACCATGCTAACCATTACATTATGGGGAAGATTGAAACTATTCCCAAGTGGACCACAAGCAGAGGGAAAGAATATTCTACTTCCACCTGCATTCCAGGAGGAGACATGAAGCTCAGACTAGCAAGGGGAACATTTTCTCTGAAGTAATTCCAGCTGAGACACTGCTGTCAGGCTGCCCTTTCTGAGCACATGCATCATAAAGGCATAGAAAAATCTACTGCTTACTTAAACTGTTAATTGGAAAATGAATTATACTGATGCTGTTCTATGCTGAAGATTGGTTGCTGAAGTGTAAAATGTTTTTCCCAGCTCATATGAATTACACTTGCCAATGAATAGGGTTCATAAAGCTGGTCAAATATTTTTGCATGATACTTTTGTTTGTTTCATGGACTGAAGTGTATTTTTTTCTCCCCCTAAAACAAAGATTTTCTTGAGAAATGGTGGTTTCATTAACAGTTTCACTGTCTTTTTTTAGCTCAGTGCACGTCTCTCCAGCCGTGTGGGACAAAGGACCTCCTTATTTCCACCACAGCTCTATTAAATCCCACTATTAAAGCAATTGGCATTCTTGATAGAAGAGCAGAGGGGCAGCCAGGGGCTCTTCCAGGCCAGGGAAGAGGCATGTCCAACAGGGCTGCAGAGAACTACTCATCCCACCAGTGCCAGCATTAGATTATTTGTGGTTGCTGAAGGACTTTAGAGCAAGGCTGTCACTCACCCTGAGATGGTGAAGTGGTCTTGGAGTGGATGTGAGCATACAGTTATGATCAAAGCAGTCTTCTTCTAAGGAAGAATTATCTCTCTGTGAAAAACCACACAGAGACCCTGCTTTTAAAAGGAGCAAGTCCATACAATTTTAAAGAAAGAAAGGTAATCTCATTTTTCTTTGTATACTTGTGAGGAGAGACTCTCAGATATGACCTTTCCAAAACACCTGTCAATGATCAGCAGTAAAGCAAGAGATCTCTGTAATGTTTTTTGTAATGCAGAGTAAAGAGCCAGCTTCCCATAGGAAAGGAGGAGGGTTTTCTCCAACTAATTTTATTTCCTTATCTTTAGTCATTTGTTGAAAACACTAAATATATTCCTTAGTCTACTCCTTCCAGTGATAGCTCGAAGGAGTAAAGAACCATATGGTCCTTCAGCTGATCTATACTGTCTCCATGACAATGCACATTTACAAAGTTTGCTTCTAACAACTTGGTAGTATGAGATCCAATTGCTTGTAATTAAGGGTGTGAGAAACCCTTTTGGGAGGGAAGGGCTGCTTGCTGCCTGTGGCTGGGCTCTCTTCCCACCCCTGCTGGAGGGGGCTGCCTTTGGGCACAGGGCTTTGATAAGGTCACTACACTTCTGCACAGAATTTTCCAGCCCTTCAGCTGGAGGAAATCAGTTTATCTTCTGCCATGTCAGTCCAGTTTCAGCCAAGAAGCTGATATACTTAATTCCTTCAAGTTCCATACAAGTTTTAATGCACAAGACAGCTTAAAAGAGCTTTTATTTCTCAGGAAATCTGTGATTTTCAGAGTCTCCTCCTTGTTAATGCTTATGCATTGTTTTAATTCAGTGAAACCAGATTTCCCAGAAGTTCTCAACTGTAGGCTCCAGGGGAGTCTTGAAGCCATGACCTCCTGGAGCAGGACAGAAGAGTGGCACAGCAGGGGCTTGAGCATGGGTACCCTGCACATGGGCACCCACCACAGCTGAGACACAGGCATGGGGAAAGGTGGAGGCTGATTGGCAGGGAAGGGAAGCAGCATACCAGAAAATAAAAGGGAATGATATTCTAGACATAGACATATTTTAAACAAGGGGGAAAAAAATCCTTGTTTGATCATCTTCCCTTTACTTAAGGCAGAGTGAAAGTTAGAAGGTTTTAAGGTTTTTACTCCTCTCTCTGGGCCAGCCCTCCTCACCCCAGTACAGTGGGCCAGCATTTCTTCCCAGGCTTGGTGGAAACATCAGGAGAGGTGTTCCTAGCCCAGGAAGCAGGTCACACCACTCCAAGGAGAGAAGGCTCTGCCTGCCCCGCCATACCACCCTCTTTGCCTTGCAGGGACTGGATTCTGTGAACATGATTTGGGGTCCTGTCATAGCCTGCTCAGGATCCAGATTCCAACAGCCCAGACTGTCCTGAGTCCTGTGACACTGCAAACTCATCCCAGCATGGATTTATTTGGCTTACTGAAATTTACTGGTATGCTTGCGATTAGCACAGCCTTCTGCAAAGGATGAGGGAGACACCCAGCACAGCACTTAGGTTGAGGCACTTCTAAAATGTAAGGATATTTTCTAAAACAGACTTTGGGGTGACCAGGATCAAGAAGTCATGTTACAGCTCCAAACATATCATATCAGGTATATTCTACCAGTAAATACATAACCTACAAGTAAATACAGTCACCTTTTTGGGCCTTTACCCTTTGCAAAACACTGGGCAATATCTATTCTGAAATATCTGGGAGTTATCCAGGAAAGATATCAGCCAACAAAACGTCAGCCACTACCACTCTTCCTGCCCCATAGCTATGTCAGGGCAATGCCAGGGAGAAATACAGGAGAGGTGATGATGTAGTGACAGATTTTACATTTTGGCCCCTTAAATATTTTGTATTTTTCTTTAAAAGAGTAAAGAAAGAATCTGAAATGCTAGCAGGTGGGCAGCAGCATGAGAGTGACTGATGCCATGTTTATGGGCACAAGGAGGCAGACTGCCCATGATGGGAACCCACTGCACCTGGAGATGCACTCAGCTGAAACAAGGTCTCACCACCAAGTGTGGTGGACCTCTTCATTCTACTTTAAATGCATTATATTTATGTTTTTTCCAACTTTCTTGGGTTTTCTTATTTTTTAGAAAAAGTAGCAATATTTTATTGCTTTATATTTTTAATCTGCAGTAGAGGGTTTTGTTTTTTTTTTAATCACAACTGCAAAAATAGCTCCCAGTTGAATACATCATTTGCCAGAAAGTGCTGACATATTCCAATACTTACAGAAGTCACTTCACATACCCAAGTAGTTTGGATTTACTTCTAACCAAGCAAGCCAGAATGTCCCACTACTTTAATGGACAAAAATAATCTTACATAGCAATATAATAGCAGAAGAGTGTTCAGGCTGCATCTGGACCACAGGCTGTCCATTGGCAGCCTCCACCTAAGCAAGTGCAGGGGGATGTTTTATTGTTATTTTCAGAGCCTGTGTGTTTCACTATTCCTCGATTAGTACAATAGCTGTCAACACTCCGGTTTTGAATTTCATGCATTTGCTTATCAGAAACCAATAGAAATAAACAAACAGTTGAAGTGGTGCACAAGACAATTGTTTTTTTAATTTTTTTTTTTTTAATCAAGGAGTTGCTCAAAATATGGGTTGCAGATCAGGTTAACCCATATAGTTTCAAATAGACCTATAGCACCTATTTCAACTCAATAAAAACTCCAGCTGGCTAAGATGTGACTGCAATTAAAAAAAAGTATTCAAGAATAATGATACATTTATTTTGAAATAAACCTGACATATTTATTTGTCAGAATGAAACATTTAGAGCTTTTTCTCTTTCTGTAGTTTGCAAGCTTATAAACTGACCCAGACAGCAAATTCCTATGAATTCATCAGGTATTTGGATTTTTTCTAGACTGATGATTTCCACTAAGAAACTCCACCATTAACGTTTTCACTGTTTGTATATCACATTTAGACACAAACAGGACTTCAAAGACCTGGCAAACCCCTACTCCTTTGAGCAGCTTCCTGCTGATCTGCTCCTCCCAGTGCTGGCCCTCTCAGTGATCAGGGTCAGGACACTGCTCACAAATCATCACATCCCCTTGACACCTGAAAATACATGCCAAGTTCTAATTATGCTTGACAACTATCTAGAAATTCAGATTCCTTTTTTGCCTGCCCTGAAATTCCCAGATTCCTCCTGAAGTCTATTTAGGAGTGAAGCTAAGGCTTTTCTAATTAGAGCTGAGTCTCCAGATCTCTCTTCACCCCATATACCAGGAGTGAAGACAGAGCTTGCCAGAGAGGAATCATATCTAGACTAGTCTACCATCATTATGCAATAAAAGGAGGCGTACTGTGCAAGGAAGAGTTTCTTCTGGAAAGAGAGACAGCTCAGAGTCACAGCTTCCTCTTTAAGACTCCAAAATTCACGGATTCAGAAAGATTTGGTTTCTCTAGTAAAAAACACCCTTCTTTTGGGGAAAAATACAGCCCTGCTGGGACTTTGCTAATCTCCCCATTTAGTGGGAAAGCACACAGGATCTGGTGTGCCAGGAGCTTAGGAAGCACCACTCAAAGTGATGCCTGGTGAATTTGGTGCACCAATTTGGTGCCTCTGAGAATTTCCTAGTGAATGACAACATAAATGATTCGATGTGTGCGTCCAAGTGCCAAGCAATTGCTGCCTATTAAAGACTTTAAGGACAGGAAATACTTTCCAGACACACAAGCCTTTTCTAAGGGAATTGCTACCCTGTAGGATGTCAGACAGAATGCCAATGCCATAAGTGGCACCATACTGCAGTTTTCATTCAGAAAATATATGATTGATGTCAAGAAAATCCAAAGAAATATATCTCCTTTCTAATTCCTCTTACCCCTGCATTTTTCTCCACGGATTTGGGAAACAGGCTTCAGGAGAAGCTTTGAGGACTCATGCAAAATCAATTGTCTCCAGCTTTCAGAGGGTGGGAAACAGCTAAAAACTTGCCATAGCTTTTGTGATTACCAAGAAGGGGTGCAGAGCTAGCATACAGCTCCAGGACAGGTCTGGTGCCCTGGCCCACTGAACCCCAGAGAACTGCCAGCACAGCCCCTTGGGAATGAGAAGCTGGTGTGTCCCAGGGGCATATGAGAGTTTTTTTGCTAGGAAGGATTTCAAAGCAGAATCCTGGTAGGGAAGAAAAGTCCTCAGTGAAGGCAGAAGAGTTGCTTACTTCCTGCAAGATTATTGTACTTTAGCAAACAAACAAAAAAAACCCCCAAACACAAAACAAACAAACAAAAAGTATTTTTTCCTATCCTGTTTGGGGCACACACACAACAAAGAGCAGATGGAGCCAGGGGCATCTTACAAGACTGTGGTGAGACAAACCCCAAGGAGGAGGCGTGCATGGATGGATAACAGCAAACCCTGGGCCTTGTGGTCAGCAGTATCTCTTTGCTTCTGTAACACTGACTTCATGCTGGGACTGGGATGCTTTTCCTCACCTTCCTCAGGGTCAGGAACCCCGATGGGCATTCACTTTCCCATGTTTTTCCCAGAAAAGATAATCTATTTTCATTATTCCTATTTCCTATTTGATTGCTTTACATTTCCATAAGCCAAAAAGCACTGCTATATTTGTTGATCCCAGAGGAGTTTCCCTGGAGGTGCAGGGTAGGTGGCTATAGAAATGCTGCCATAGCACTGGGAGGAGCACTCCTCTTTGTAGGAAGGTTAAGATCTTGGTTAAGTTTATTTAAATGCCTCCAGCTTCTTTTGTCAATAGGGAAAGACAGACAGCTCCAGAGGTGACCCAAACCAAGATGGAATAAACACTGTGGAGGTGAATCTATACAATGCCTCATAGCAATGACCCTCCTGGTTTAGATGTGCTAGAGAAGTGGGGTTGATGCAGGCTTGAGTAACTGGCTCGGGGCTGCATCCAGGCTTGGGTTCAAGCTGGAAGCTGGCATTCTGAAGAGGAGTTGTGCCCATATCCTTGAAAGGTCTGGACTGAATCATCACCCAGTCCCTACTTGGTAGTGTTACTCTTGCATTTTACAATCACCACAGTGACTTTCTCCCCCCCTCAGTTCCGAAGATGTGACTCCCCAAAGCAGGCTGTTTGTCCCCCCAGCAGAAAATAGTCACACCAGCAGCAGAGGGTGTGGGGGCAGATGCTTTTTGGACATAAGAACTGGCAGTTTTTAGAGCCTCCAAATGAGTAGGTGACTGTGCTGAGGCTCCTTCTCCCACCACAAATCACGAAGCCAAATATCTCAGTTGCGCTGCATGTCTGCAGCAGTTCCTTTTCCAGTGCTGGCTAGTGTGGGAAGGGCTCTGTTGGCACACAGCTTGCCCAATCACTTGCCTGTGTGTGGTCAAACTTAAGGAGACCATGTGTTCAAGATGCACATGTGGGCAGGGCCCTTCTGCCACTTATAGCCTTCCTGGCTTCACAAGGACACCCAGAGCACACCAAACATTAAACTACCTGCAATCAGCCAAATCCTGCAGGGATGTCAGCACTTGGATAGCCCTATTCAGGGAGCAGGCAGGGCAGCACGGATGGATGTCATCTGCTTCTTAGAGAAGGGAGGGAAACAAGTTAGCTGAAGGTAATAGAAACAGATGAACCTATGCATCTTGTAACCTACAAAAGAAAGGCCTTTTCCAGTGAAACAGATGGGTTTAAGTGCCATTTTTAAAGTAACTCCTGCTTTACCCAAGAAAGCCTTACAAACTTTGAATGTGGATTACACAAGCAGTTTATAAAACAGAGAGTCTGGCAACACATCTCCATCACCACAGAAAGCCTTTTTAAGCAAAGCTGAACAAGAGGAGTCAACACCAGCCCCTATATCCTTGAAATTCAAGCAGTGCTACTGACTACCTGTGGCTGGGAGCTGAACTTAAGTCTGAAAATGCTGTTTTTCCTTCTGTTTCTCTGCTCCCACTCTTGACAGCTCAGTCACATGGAGAATGTTTAAGAACATTAACAGCATGGCTCCATTGTTTCTCATGGCTTGTAAAGACCATCACAAAAGTGCATAGGCAAAAGGTTAAGAGATTTCAGACTAACAATCACATAAACAGAAGTTGTCATTGGTGTCATGACTAAACTTTTCAGAGTCTGGCCACTGATTTAGCATGTACTGCCTCAGTCTCTTAGCACCTTCCTCCATATTATTTTTCTTCAGGGACCTGACCAATGAGAGCTAAGCAATAGCTGTCAGAGGCTTTGTTCCTCCTTTCTTTTGCAATCACCTACTCAATACCAGAGTTATAACCAACATGTACATTAGACCTGCAAATGGTCAAAAGTGCAGTGTGAGAAGATAGGTTGAAAGGACAGTACGGAAGGCAATCTCTCCCGATGAATTACAGCTGTACTGATCACTGAGGAGTGGATACATCTGTGCCTGCCCAATGAGTTTGGGTGTTATAAAAGTGTGGGCTAGCTGCCCACTAGGTATAGTTGTAGTTTGAGTTAGAGCTTGAACTCAGAGTGTTCTGCAGTTTGGGATGGAGTCTGCTGGCTATGCTGTTAGGAGGTAGGGGACAGATAAGCTAAGAAGATGTTGTGCAAGGGACAGGTTGGGGTCAGCCAGTCATGCAGAAGGAAGAAGGAAACTTGCAGAGAAGGAGTCAGAGCTATGTGGAGCTGCCTATGAGGGAAGGAGACAGAGTTGCCTGAAAGAAGCTCATTGAAAGGAGGCATGAGAAGTTTTCTAATAAAGGACTGGTGATGATGCCAGTCCATCTTTACATAATTACTACAGTGCAGAAGACAGGAAATTCTTCATCATGTTTAGTGAAAAGGCCCTACACACAGAAAAAAGATGGAATTATTTTTTCCCTCCCAGTCAAAAAATCAGAGCAGTGAAAATGATAAGACAGTCAGACTTTCTTAGAATAATCAGTAGGGACGGAGGAAAGATTAGCCTGAAGGAAATTTAGAGAGAAAAAATGTCCTCTCATCCTTCCTCCATAGAGAGTAGTACAACCACTCAGCTCATGCTGCTGCTGCCATTTCAGAAGCGATAGCTTTGAGAAGAGCCAGGGATGGTTTTCAATACTCTGCTGATGGGAACACATGTATGCAACAGGTGAACACAAAAATGCAGAGGAAATGAAAATGTTTTTAAAAGGAAAGAAAAAAACCTGGGGATATAAAACAGAGTGGAGGAAATAGAGCAGAGTCAAGGCAAAAGTCTTCCAGCAGCAAAAGTAAGGCTGCAGTTTCGGCTCATTTGTTACACCAGTGCTTAAGAAAGTCTGGTACTGACAAAAGGACATCTTCAACTACACCAGGTTGCTCAAAGCCCCATCCAACCTGGATTTGAGTGTTTCTAGGGATGGGGCATCTACCCCCTTCTCTGGGCAATCTGTGCCAGTTTTTCACCACCCTCACTGTAAAAACTTCTTCATATCTAATCTAGTTCAACTCTCTTTTAGTTTAAAACTGTTATCTCTCGTTCTATCATAACAGGCTGTGCTAAAAAGTTTGTCTTTCTTTCAGGCCCCCTGTAAGTACTGGAAGGACATGATAAGGTCTCTGCAGAGTCTTTATTAGGTGAGTGCAAAGCACTAGGGTAAACATTGAATAAGTCAGGAAAACTGATGAAGCAAACTGTTCTCACATATTTGAAAGCAAAGTGACTAAAATGTAGCTGCTGTAACAGGATGGGACTACACTTTAAGGTATTTTCACAGGATAACAAATTGCACAAATCTTCAGTCTTTGTATTTCACATTTCTTAGACCAGATTTTTGGTGGTTCTTTCTTGGATTGAGTGTTTCCACAGCTGTTCTTTATCTTTCTGATCTTCCTACTACAGACAGAAAAGAGAGTGAAGTAATGGCAAATAAAGAATTTGCAGGGGTATAACTCTTCTTACCTCAGCGTGGCTCCTTCTGTCTTATACCCTAGTGACAGTGAACTGCGGCTGGACCTTCATTACTGGTTACTGGATTTGGTCAGTGCTTTGGACAAGGCTCTGCACAGCATTGCCTCCTTCCAAGAGAACAGGAACAGAGTCCTTTCAATGCCTGTGTCTCATGCCGTGCAATTCAGAAATGCATGCAATAGTGCAAATACCCAACCACCATTTAAACAACCTGAAGGATGATTCCTGAGGAGGCGTAGAGTAAGAGAGAAGCACGAAGATGAGGGCAGTGGGTTTTGTGATGGTAACCTTTAAGTAAATATTTGAACAACAAATTGGAATTCAGCCAACTCAAGCATTTTATTCAAAAGGAGGTATCTTACAGATAGCTGAAGCTGGCATCGGAGTGATACAGAAAATTACAAAGGAAAGAAGATAAAATATGCAAGGGTGTTCACAAAGGAAAGAGGGAGTTTTGAACTCCCCTGAAGCTCAGAGGAAAATCAGTTGCAGATATGTGGGTATTATTTACTATCTGGCTTGAGGAGAAATGCTGTTGTAATGACTCGGTTAGAAGGTTTAGGAAAAGTATTCCCCGATTTAATGTTTCCCGCTGCAACATCCCAGACCGCGCCCCCTTCTCGTGCTCCTCCCCGGGTATTGGGGTGGAAGGGAGAATTGCAGGCACGCAACGGTGATGATCACAGTTTGAGATGAGACCAATTTACCAGAAACAGCAACAAAATAAGAGAATGGCCAGTAAGAAAGCAGTAGTAATAGCGGAGTTACAAGAGGCGTGAACGATTCACACACAGTGCTCACCTCACAGAACCCAGCACCGCTGACCCCACACCCTGCAAAACCAGAAAGAACACTGATCCCACTCCAACCCCCTGGCATGGTCATGGTGGGAGGTTGGTCTCTTACAGCCTCTGACTCTGACCCTCCTGGCTGGCAGAGAAATCAACCACCTCCTGGCCAGAACCAGGCTTGCAGGGTTTGGGCAAAGCAAGGGAATGACTGAAACTAAGGCATGAGGAAGGAAGATACAGTCACAATTAGATGTCATTTCAGCATGATGCTGGTTTTCAGACCAAAAATAAAAGCAACAAATCTTCCAACTGAGTATGCACAAAGCATAAAAATAGTAGAAAAGTGTTTAGGCAACAAGAAGCTATGTGAAGGCTTTATTACAAAATGACTTTATTACAAAATAAATTTATTTTTCTGAAGTTAGTTGTATAGTGTCCAGTGGTTTCAGTGGAACAGGCATTCAGGCTATTTGTTTTAGACTGAGACTCTACATAAACAGGAGGACATGGTTTTCATGTCAGCGATGAATGGAGAACCTCTTCCTAAAGCCAATTCACCCCATCCCCTCTAGGGAGTCAAAGAGAGAAAAACAGGCATTTTTACAGCTGGATTGGAAAAAGTGCCAGTTTGGGGCCATAGGGATGGTGCTATTTTTTGTGGCTGTTCTCCCTTGTTTAAGAACTGGGGAAACAACGTTCTTGGTTTCTGGATGCATTCCTTTATAGGTGTAGAAGGATGGAGCTTGCAGCCTTTGACGAGGAAGACAGAACAGAATCTACAAGAGGAGGAAAAACTTGTAGGTTTTTTTTCCTTCCAGATGCTCATTCAAACATTTCAGCTAACATTTAAAAAAAGCTTAAAACAGACTAACTAAAATCACTTTTAATCAGGTTTTGTTTCCATGGCACCTTTGATGTCATAAGCTTAATAGCTCTTCAGTGATCCATAGAGTCTTCCAGGATAAAAAAAAAAAAAAAAGACTAGACCTGAATGTCAAATGTTGAATACACCTTTAAAATATTATTTCTGAAAAGTTTTCAGGGCTCCCTTCTTTTTTAAGAGCCAAGAGAAACCAAATATCCAACCAGGAATTTCCCCTTCCCACAAACCCCCACCCTGCATATCAATGGAAATCTTTGCAGAGAAGTTGGAATATATGGAGACCCACCAATATATTATTAAACTGCAAAGGAAGTGCATAAAAAAGACTGTTATAAAAATAGCTGTAAACTTTTTTTTTTTTTTGTTCTACAGATGCAAACTCTCAAGAAACATCTCTCTGTCAAAATTGAAACAGACTGTGGTGTTCAGCAGCACATTTCTCTGCTGGGGAAACATTCTTGGTACAGTATTTTTGCTCTTTGTCTGATGCTTTTTTTCCAAGGATTTTCTGATTAAACATGGTGATGATGAATGATAGCAGTCATATTACAGTTGCTACTAACACACACAAGTCTTGCCAGAGGTGAAGTAGATGTAATTTGCTTTTATTTAAAAGCCTGTGCTCAATAATACTTTCATGGTCTGATCTGGCACTTGTAATCAAGCAACATTCCCAGTTCCATCAGCCCTTAAGATCCTGGTCTGATTTCTATATGAATAAAAAGGGGCAGATCTTTGGCTTGATGGTTTTCTGGGATCTCTGCCACAGTTTGGAGAGCAACATGGTTTTGGTATGTATAGGAAAGGGATTAAATCTTCACATGTCTTGCTTCTGGATGCTAGAAATATCATGGAATGAACCAGAAAATCACAAAAATCCTAATCCTGATTGCTTCTTTGAAGGTAAAAGTAATGATTTTAATATGCTGATAATAAAATACACAGCAAAGGTACACTATACTAACTTTAATGAAAAAAAAAGCTTAAAAAATCAAATTTGAAAAGGAAAACTTGATAAAACTCTGAGTAAGAGACATAAAACATGCATATCAAATGATATTTATACAATATAATATGAACAAAATAAAATTGTTCTTTGAAATAAAAACTACTAATCAAGTTACGTTTTAGTTTAAGTTTCTAGTACAGAAAAAGGAGAAGGTATTGTGTTCTTCATACATCTGGACTTGAATTCTGCAATATATGTAAGAGTGAAATCTGGATGCTGTCATATGAGCCAACATACTAGGTAACCATAATTTCTAACCCATTCAGCAAAATAAGTAAGCTTTTCATATTGAAATAATTATCATATTTTAGAAGAATAAAATCTAACAGAATTTTAAGCATAACTTAAAAAGTGGATGTTCCATCTGTACATGGAAGGATTTGAACTAAAATCACAATACTGGTGAATAACTCCAGACTTTTGATGATCTTGACTGAGAGTGTAACAGAGTTTATTGTACCTTAAATCACCTGTATGCATCTCAAAATTTGGCCCCATTAAACTTTCTCTGTTACAAAACATTGTGTCTCGTCTATT
Organism: Rhabdornis inornatus; assembly: GCA_013397075.1. NCBI lineage: Eukaryota > Metazoa > Chordata > Aves > Passeriformes > Rhabdornithidae > Rhabdornis > Rhabdornis inornatus. The sequence continues at coordinate 137,819 of VWZS01005942.1, forward strand.
TTTGGCCTAGAATGGGACCATAATAAATAAAGTGACATATTTAAAAATCTATCAAACAACAAAATCCCCATATAGTCTTCCAGATGTAGTAATCACATATTTGTGTTTTTGTTTGGGTTACTGGCCTGCTCTGTGTTGATTTGGCATAGCCTGGTTTTTTGGTAGCAAGGGAGGGCCACAAAGTGGCTTCTGTGAGAAGCCAATCTCTGATGGCTCTGAAGATGGACATGCTGCTGGCCCAATTAGAGACATTGGTAATGCCTCTGTGATGACAATATTTAAGAAGAAAATCAAAACAGTGCAGGGGCAGTTTTTTCCAGGGGAGGCGAGGTGCTGCCACCAGGGCCATCCCCCGTGCAGCGATGGCCACCACTATCTCAGTGCAGCCCATAGGAGTGAGCCTGGCCTGCCTGGCTGTCCCTGGCCAGTCCTGCCTGGCCAGTCCTGCCTGGCTAGTCCTGCCTGGCCGTCCCTAGCCAGCCCTGCCTGGCCAGTCCTGCCTGGCTGTCCCTAGCCAGCCCTGTGTGGCCAGCCTTGCCTGGCTATCCCTGGCCAGCCCTGCTGCAGGTGGAAGGGCAGGGGTGCTGGTGGAGGCTTCTCCTTCTTGGCGCCCTGCTTGAGGAGAGACGTTGAAGAGTGCCAGCACCGCTGGAGCTGCCAGGCCAGTGGCAGAAACATGGCAAACAATTCCCCGACGAGGAACCTAGAGAAGATCAACCTCTCAGCACCATGGGGTTTTACAGGAATCTTTGAATTGGTGGAACTTGTTGGCAATAGTGCCTACGGGCAGCAGATTTTCTTCGAGTCAGAGAAGAGGAGGAAGTGAGGACGTGTGAGGGAGAACAACATGGTGACACCAAGGGCAGTAGAAAAAAAGGAGGGGGAGGAGGTGCTGCAGGCATCAGAGCCAAGATTCCTCTGCAGGCTGTGGTGAGGACCATAGTGAAACAAACTGTCCCCTTGCAGCCTATGAAGTCCATGAGAGATGCAGAGATTCACTCACAGCCCATGGGAAATGTGCTCACGCTGGAGCAGGAGGACACCAGAGAAGGCTGTGATCCAGTGGGAAATGCAAATAAAAGAGAGAGCGCCCCCGCTTCCAGAGGTAGAGATAGAGGGCCCTTGCTTCCAAACTAGAACAGCCTATCCTTAGAGAACTGCACCCCAGGGACGAGTGACCCACACCACAGCAATTTTGGGAAGACTGTTTGCCTGTGGAAAGGGACCCCACAGCATAGCAGAGAGAAGACTCCTCTCCCTGAGCGAACAGAAGATCTCGAGTGATGAACTGACCAAAACCCCTCACACCATCTCCCTGCACTGTCGGTGGGAAGGAGGGAGGGGCTGGGGGGGAAAAAAGGTGTTTTAAAGGCTTATTTTACTTTTCATTATCCTCCTCTGACTCTGTTAATAATAAATATTCTTTACACCTTTAGATTTCAACCTGCTTTGCCCTTAGAGTGTTTTCTCCCCGCCTCATCTCAACTCGTGAGCCGTTTGTTCATTTTTTTTTCCCCTCTCCTCTGCCCAACTGAGAACAAGAGAGAGTGAGTGAATGGCTTTTTTGGGTGCCTGGAATTTGGCCAATGTGAAACCAAGACATCCTCTCTCTAGCCTTGTGTTATTATGGAAAAAAAAATGTACATAGCTGCAATGTATTAAAAGACAGAAAAAAGCCCTTCTTATATTTTGGTAATACTTATTTCTTAGCTATTTTGTGTGGCTTGTGTTTTGCATAATGGGACTGATTTATTTAGATATATGTTTATATACTCATATATGTATATGCCCTTATTCAAAATTATGTTCTGTAAGAAATGCCAGCAATTTTCTCAGTGGGAATTCTTCTAGGTAAAGTTCCCCAATGAACCATAGAGACATTCATGTACAGAGCCATGTTCAAGTTTTAATATGTTTCTATTTATCCTGTTTAAAACCAAGTATTTCCAGACAGAAGAGATTAACATACACATTAAAGACCCAATCAATGCAGCTATATAAAGTGTCGTATAAACTGGAGCATGCTTAACTCATGCTGCAGAAAGCCTTAGAAAGGTGCTTTCCAAAATACTCCTGCATATGAGAACATGCCTTATAAATTACTTTATAAGAGAAGGATAATCAAAAATTATTTTATCTCTGTACCTGGTATTGGAAACCACTGACAGATGAGCTGGGTAAAAGCTGGTTGCTGATTTGCCTAAAAGCTCTGTTAGATATGGCACTTACAAGGCAAACCCAAGCAAAACATGTCTCCCTATTAATAAGAAATGCATATAAGTATAAATCTTGTGAAGTTATACATATCTATCTTCTATATGGAAAGTGAGTCCCTGATTAAAGACAGGAGGCAGGACCCTGTAGGAATACAGATCCATGACTGGAGCAAGTGGAAACCCCAAATAATCCAGAATTTTTAAGAGCATGTTGTTATCATCACTACACACACCCACATCGGCATACACTGACTTATACTATCTTTGTTGGGGCAGTTTTTGGTAATTGTAAGTAAAAGAAGAGTCTTTTAAAAGGAAAAAGAAAAGTCTTACTGAAAGCTGTAACTTAACTTTCCATCTTGAAAATATTATTCTCCTTTTTTTCTTCTTAGTCATGATTTCTGCTTCCTCAGACTTGTCTTAGCCACTCTTTCCCTCCTGCTTTCTTTCTGTCTTGGAGATGAATGGGTTTCAGGAAGAAACTTCAGAGCAGTCTGAAAGAAAAGATCTCTTCCAGATTGGCTATTTTTCTATTAAATCCAACAAATGCATATTGCAGGTAATTCAGAGAACTGGCCATAAAATACACAATCTTTCATGTCTGTTCTACCTTTTCAGCTGCAGTTTCAGTCAGATCAGAAGCAACTGGTAGACTTCAGTCAGTACCACTTTCTCGAGGATCCAGGACTCTCTGCAACGCAAGTTCACCTCTGTTAAAAGATGTTCTTACAAACATGCTGCTTTTTCCCATTCTTCCATCGCTTATTTGTTTCTCCTGGTATTTTTTTTTTCCTTAAGAGCATAGCAATTTTCTTGTTTCAAATCTTCTCTTAAACACAACACCACCCTCCGGTCTCATAGTCAGTGGTGGGATTCCAGCACCTTTTCTCTCTGCACCACTCATGTAACAGTACTTTTTGTCTCCCATAGCACGTTCTTTTGAAAACCCCAGCTCGGTCTGCAGCAATGCTTCACCTTAAAAAAACCCCTCTTTCCTCTTATCCATCTCCACCCCTGCCTCCCTTCCACCCAATCAGGAGAGTAACTCCAGTATTAAAAGTAACCATTTTTTCTCAAACCCACTTAGCGTTTCTCTCCAAGTTAGATAAAGAATATAAGTTTTCTATTCCCATTTTAAAGATTTTCCTTTAAACTAGTATTTCAGAACCTTTTTACTTTGCCTGTTCTAGGGATACAATTTCTCTTATGTTTAATTATCTTCTGTCCTAAAGTTCAGTTTAAGAACAAATATTCAAAGGTACCAAGTTAGCTCCCAGTTATCCCAGATTTACATCACAGTACCAGAGAAAAATCTGGACTCAAAGCCCCAGAGAGATGTCTATGCCACAGATGTCATTGTTATTTGCATGTACTATAGTGTCCCTGATAAAAAACACATCTCTGATTTACACAGTGACCTCAGAGTTAGTTTTTTCTTCCCCAGACACGTAAAATACACATAAAAATAAGAAAATAAGAGAGAAAATAAGGGCATGGCTAACATAAAGGAACGACAGCAGCTTTAGGCTGAGCAGTTTCTGTTTGTTCCAGTTTTGCAGGAGATCAGTGGCCAAGTGAAAGACACAACACACCAACTGCACTGCAGCCCAGCCAGGAGCTCAGGAGTGCCAGACTGTCATGCAGATTTTTTTTGTTTGTTTTGAAATTAAACCAAACAGAGCAATAAATACTCAGCTTGATACACCTCCGATCAAATACTTCATTGTTCTCCATATATATCATGTACAGGACTGATCCCACCACAGCACTTCACCTTTAGAAGAGCAACTTGTGTAATAACTACAGTGAGGAGTGAGGAGGTGAGAACCCTAGGTTGTGGTCTTAGTTCCATTTGAAATTCCTTCACAAAAAGGAAAAAGAAAAGAGTTTGGGGAGTTAGCTGGCAGGGTACTCCAACTCCTGGAGCAGGCTGTGGTTTACACTAGCTAGTGTGACCAAGGCTCCACTTCTGCTTCACAAGCCCTGTTTTATTTACTTTCTAGTAAGAAGAATCTCTGTGTTTTGTAGGATAATAGTTTGTAAGGATAGTGCAGAAGGCAATTTTCCTCAATGGATCACAGCTGTACTGATTGCTGAGAAGTGGAGACAGCTTTACCTGCCCAATGAGGATGGGGGTTATAAAAAAGTGAGTTAGCTAGCTGGGGGTGAGCTGGAGTTGGAGAGTCAGGGTCTGCTGCAGTTTGAGATGGACCCTGCTCTGGCAGGGGACATGCAGTTGTGCAAGGGACAGACAAGGTAAGATGCTGAATGAGGGACATGCAGGGATAGGTGGCTGGGTAAGGGACTGCTTGGGGTTAGCCAGTCATGCAGAGGGAAGGAGTCAGTGCTGTGTGGAGCTGCCTGTGAGGAAAGGAGTCAGTACTGTGTGGAGTTGCCTGAGAGAAGGCATGAGAAGCTTTTAACAAAGGACTGGTGATGATGCTAGTCATGTCTGTCTTGACATAATTACTACATTTCTTTGCTTAAACTTGCTAGCTTGAGAAAAAGTACAAGCTTGCCACTCTCCTGGAGGAATGAGACCACACACTCCTGTGAGTGAGAGGGGTTAGTCTATGCTTCTAGCTCATGCCTGCAGTATTTATCAGGATGAAGAACAGGATGATACATCTTCCAGGGAGCTTCCTTTTAGTCATAGAACTTGAGCATGGTGACAGAATTCTTTTGAGTGAGACCTTTACACAGGTACTCAAAACTAACCATTAATAATGGACTAAATTGAATTGAACATTGACTGGTGTACTGCTACTAGTTTCACACTCCCAACACTTTCCAAAAGCCAGAGTTTATATAAACCCTCTTTATCTGACTCATGATTGCTTCAGATCAACCCCAACAGCCTTTACAGTATTTGAATGCTCTCTATTTTCATTAGTCTGGCTTTTTTCATAGGTGCTTTTGCTGCATTCTGATGATATTACAGTAAATCATGCAACATTACACTGGCTTTTTGGTGATGACCATCCAGCAAGTAAAACAACAAAAAGAAAAACCAGAAGTCAAGAGACTGTGATTGCTGCTTTTTAAAGTTTTTCTGTACACAGAATGTCAGCCACATAACTTCTACCCATTTTAATGGCTTTATGTAACTGAAGCTCTTTTCACATGTTGGGATAGTACTTATAGCACTGTAATGTATTTGTGGAACTGTTTGTCCACACAACAAATATCTCCTGAAGTTTGCTTAGGGGTCTGAACGACAAAAGGGAATGATTTATTTTATGATCCTTCTTGTTGCTGCTGTCTCCAGTTGTCCTTTGAACATCTCTGCAGAGATGCCTCAGTCACCAGTTTTCAATGAAAGAAATCTAGATGTGGTACAACTTCACCTCAATGCAAATTACAGACTGTGAGCAGCTGCCACATGGAGAGATGAGACAACACCATAGCAAGTGTGGGAAGAAGGGCAGCATGGACCTCCGCCTGAGAAAACATTATTCATCGGAGATTGAGTCATCTGTGTTTAGCAGCCACAGCCCTTTAGGTCTAAGTTGTCATTTAACATACATTTACACAGGTCCAGGGGTCTTTGGGTGACTATAAGTAAGAATTGTAGCTATGGTAAAGCTCCTTTCCTTTGCTAAAGAGGTGAAATTAGGTTTATTGTAAATAAACATTCAGGTGAAGGCTTTTCAAAAGGCATGGTCTTTGGGATTTATGGCAAGAGATATAACTTAAATAAAGTGAGTATTTTAAAACCACATTATGTTTTTTCTGTGTAAGGGGCACGCAAAACACGTATAGGTCACTGAATAATGGTAAATTTGATGGAATTTGCTTTTTTTGGATGGGTGCCCAAGTAGTCTAAATCATGTATGCACATGCTGACATTACTGGATGTGAGATTACAGAAATGGAGACTTAGATCTACTTTTTTAGTAATTAAAATTTCTATTGTATTAGGTGTCCTTATTAAGAGTCCGTGATCCCTTTTAATTCCCATTGTTAGAGTCCCTGTTGCCTATTTTAATATTCTTGCAATGTAAATACATCTTCATGTTGCTTTAAGGACCTTATGTGAATAATACCCAAATAAACAGAAAATAGTGAATCATATAATTTCCACATACAAGTAGTATGAATTCAGGTCATGGAGCCCAGTTAATTTATGGGGATGCTACACTGGCTTGTAACACCAATTAAAGAAAAAGGTATAGTAGCTTGCTTTAGCTGGTTTGCAAAGAGAGCTTTGAATATTTCATTTGCATTTTGTTTACCAGGAGCTCCAAGTGAGTTTCAGGCAGATGTGTGTCCTTATGAGCTAAGCCATCCCATTTGCATTTCAACATTGCCGTGTTGCTGTGGCTGGGACAAGTAGAAGGAAGAGACCATTAATGTAAAAAAGGCCAAATTCAGTATTTTGAAGAGATGGCAGTGGGCTGACCCTGCCACTTGCTCCACTGCAGAGGGGTACCTGCAGCCTCTGAAGGCTGGGTAAGGGCATTAGCATATGAGTAACTGACTGGGTGAATAATGTACCATGGCTCTTGCACTATCTTACCTTGCTCAACTGTCTGTGCATCAAACTGTCCATGCAATCCAAGAGCAAGACTGCACTGCAGCTTGGCTCTTCCTTCTGTGATTGAACAATGCCCTGAAAAAGAGCCTTGATGTTCCTGGCTTGGTGGTAACTACACTGGGTGCCATAGTTAATATAATTTCTATATTTCAAACTGGCATAACTTGAAAATCTCATAATATTACTGAAAGTAGGATGTTTGGGTGGGCAAGAAAGGAGGAGGAGCAAGAACTTTGTATATACTGCAGTTGTATATCCAGCAGTATGTAATACTGAGTTCAAATTAAATATCACTGTTAACTAACCCAAGCGAAGTGTTTTACTGATATTTTGTATTTAAATTCCATTCCTGTCACATTTTGCTTGGCAGATATCTGAAATGTCTATCAGACTAACTTGTCTTTTACCCTGCACCACTCATTATTGTGTTTTCACCAACAGAAGACCCGTAGTTGCCATAGTAAATCAGTCTGGTACTACCTCTGGAAAAGGTCAGTCCTAGTTACCAAGCATTGGCATGCTTATATTTTACCTTGCGAACTGAGAGGTATCATGAGAAGTGAGGTGAGTACTGAAACCTTTTGCCTTCTAGTTTCAGGAGTTGCTCTTCTAGGTCTTTGCCTGCAGGTCCCAATAAGGTGGGGCAGGCTCAATGCTTTTCCTTTGCTTCAAGATGGTACAAATGTTTTGTCACAATGAGCAGGACACACCTACAAACAAAGATGTGACATCGTATATTTTTCTTTCAGAAAAGCTCCATTCTCAACATTCTCCATGTTCAACAATAACTCCTGAAATCTAATATACTCCAGTGAAAGGAAGTTGTCTTCCCTGGTTTATAGATTCCCCCAAATATGCTGTATATATGCCTCAACAATGAGTACAAAACTTCAGTTACCAAGAAAACAATTCAGGATACTGGATGAAATCAAAGACATGGAGATTTCCTGAAGAAAAAATCCTGTGATATTTTCTTGTTTTGATCAAATCAGAAGTATTTTGAGGGATACTGTTTTAAATAACATGGGGGGAAAATATATTACTAAAATTTCCAATATGAAAAGCTTGTTTTCTGCCCCCAAACAGTTGCATTTCTTTTGGCATTGGCTTTCTTCCCAAAGAGTTAGAAGCAATACCAAACAATGTGAGTACATGTTGAACATATTTTTCCAGGTGTCTACAGATGCAGCATCATCTTGCAAAAGGTTTTGCTGGGAAGGTTTCAACACTGCATGTTTCTGCAACAATTTCAAGCATCTGGATACAGATCATATCACCATCTTCCTCACAGCGCTGATAAAGGCTGGGTGACATTCCTGGTTAGAACTTCTATTGGTAAAAACTGCAATGTTCCCACAAGGCTGGCAGATGACTGCCACTTTTGTCAGATTTTTCATCCAAGTTCAAAAGAAACTATTCCAGGGTCAGAGAATTTTATTTGTACAGGCTTTAGAAAGCTCAAGATATAAATGAAAATTTTCTTGTTGAAAGAAATATCTTGTCCAGTATGAAATATATTAATAATTAACTTTGCAGTCCTTTGATTTTTAATTTTTTTTTCTTGTGAATGAGCCAGTAACTCTAGCATCAACCTCCTTAAGGTAAAACTTGCCCTTTCCAAAAGGACTTGAGAGGCAGAGAAGCCAATCGATTGTTCCCAGACTGCTGAAGTGACCAAGAAGCAGTATTATTTTTCTTCACCTCAGGCAAAAATACACACAAAACACCTGCGTATATGCCTTTGCATACCATGCAAATGCTTTGGGGTCAGGTGAGGGCTCTCCAGAGGGACAAGAAAGTATTTTCCCTAAGCCCTTCTCTTTGATGCCATTTGTCTTCCTGCCTCTAGTTCCCTCAGACAGGGGAGGTGATTGGAAGAGGTGTTGCTGAGCCTAGAGTCCTCTTGAGCAATCTGTGCTCTGCTTAAATTCATGAGATAAGTTTCCGTGCTCCTTTAATATTCAAGAACAGGGGGAGAAATTAGCTTCTTATTACAGAGATTTTTATGTAATAGAAGACTGTCTGGGCTTAGTCACTCCTTGCTCTTTAGCATGACAGTTCACCATGGAAATGAGAAGTCCTCAGTACATGTGGCATCTGTTCCCACCTCACAAGATTAAGCTGCCCACAGGTGGGAGTCCCTGCTCATCACACAGAACCGGCAGAGGCACAGGAAAAAGCAGAGTCAAGAATAGTGCTGACACAGAGCTATCATTAAAAAGAAGAAAGAAGCATAGTGGCCCAAGTTATTAGATAACTAGGCCATTTAAAATGAATGGAAATAAGTGTATTGTTTACACAACCTGCTCACCAAGGTTCAGCAGTGGCTTCCCATGTTGTAACCAAACTGAGAGTGTCAGAGCTCAAAGAAATGTCTCCCAAATTGTGGTAAAGGAGAGAGACAGTGCTGCAGTTTCAAAACAACGGCATATTTACCCTCCTCCATCTCCTTTTCTGTATTTCAACTTCTGTATTTATTCACAAATGTTGTGGAAGCAAGACTGTGCATTATGCAAATTCCCTTGGTTGTATACATGGACTTCCACTTTTTCAGATATTACACCAAAGTAGTCCCCTTTTATTGATTAGCAGGACCAGGGAAGTAATTTTTCCCCTGTACTTGGCACTGGTGAGGCTGCACCTTGAGTGCTGTGTGCATTTCTGGGCCTTTCAGTTTAGGAAGGATGTTGAGATGCTGGAGCATTTTCAGGAGGAGGGCAACAAGGCTGGTGAAGGATTTGGAACACAAGCCTTATGAAGATCAGCTCAGTGAGCTGGGGTTGTTTAGCCTGGAGAAAAGGAGGTTCAGGGGAGACCTCATCCCTCTCTACAACTCCCTGAAAGGAGGTTGTAGCCAGGTGGGGATTGTAGCCAGGTCTCCTGGACAACTAGCAACAGGGTGAGAGGACACAGTCTTAAACTGCACCAGGGCAGGTTTAGATTGGACATTAGGAATTTCTTCACAGAAGAGGTGACTGGGCATTGGAATGGGCTGCCAGGGAGGTGGTGCAGTCACTGTGCCTGGAGGTGTTTAGGAAAGACTGGAGGCAGCACTCAGTGCCACGGTCGGGTTGACAGGGTGGTGTTAGGTTACAGGGTGGACTTGATGGTCTTAAGGGTCTTTTCCAACCTAGTTAATTATGTGATTCTGTGATTTTCAGATTTGTATCCCTTACTTATTGCCATGACATCTGAATAAATAATCCAGTGGGTGAACCTGATCAAAGCTCAGGTTTTTCCCTTCCCCCAACACAGGGGCAGAAGCAAATATAACTGCTTCAATCTCATTAAAAAAAACAAACAAACAAACAAAAAAACCCCACAAAAAAACCAGCAACCCAAACATTTTACATATAGGATCTGGAACCATAATTTTCTAATGTCAAAGTTCACATGAAATACCTCTTATGTTGTCTCAGCCTATTTCCTGGCATAGAGTTGTAATCTCCGAGAACACATAAATGTTTCAGTATTAGTACTAAGAAGCCACATGAGGGAGCATTTGGAGAATTGAAATGCTTTCCTTGTATCATTGTAAATAAGGGAGGGAATCAAACTTGATCCCTCTGGGATATATGGAATTCAGACAAATCTAGATGTTATTATTCATTTCTCCACTCATACTGGGATGCGGAAATTGTGATTCCCACTGAAGACAGGTTTTTTTTTTCAAAAAAGCCCATTAGTGGTCTGAAACAGACAATTTCTTACTCTGGCCAAGGTACGCTGAGACTGGTATACCTGAAAGGGAGCACAGATAAATGGGTTTATGTTTCAGCTAAATGAAATTATAAGACACTCTGTATAGGTTATTCCAGGCTGAGTGTGACAGTAGTACCACTTTTCCCAGATTATCAGCAGCCTCAGCTGACAGTGGCAGGGAGTGATAAGGTCTCACTTTCTGCAATATTCTGACTAAGCAAATAACTCAGCCTACATTCTTCTAAATTACTTTTACACCTAATACTTTTATATCTTAGAGCTTACTAAAAAAAATTAAATCCACAAGTATATAAAGTTGAATTAATCCCACTATTCTTATAAACTGACTCACAATTTTTTGAATATTTGGGGTTGGCAATAGTGACACTAATCAAAATAGGAAATAAAAACATGTGCAAATGAACTGTAATGGGAAATGTGTATAAATTTGTGCTCTGTACTCTTATATCAGAAAAAAATAGTCACCTGCAACTTGGGCTATCCTTATTGACAGAGTCAGCTCAGTCAAATAACATCATATGACTTTACCAAAACCATTTGTGTCAGTAGTGTTAAACAGGTGTTCAATAAATAAAACATTTAGCACTCTACCTCAAAAGTCAACATTCATAGGACATGTTGTCAATCAAAGAAACTCATATTAAAGGTAATTTTGAAATCAGTAGAAAAGGACTCCACCAAGATCCCCTTTTTTCCCTCATTATTTATATCTAAAATTGGCTAAAGAGCAAGAAAATATTGAATTGCATAAAAATCAGGTTGCAGTTATGATGCTATGATCACACATGATTGTGAATGTTTGACTGCAAAATTTGCAACTCCTTTTAAGGGGCAGAAGTTCCATTAGTCTCTTTGTTCCTTCCGCCTAAATTATATAATCAACTCCAGACATGGCAGAAATGTAGAAGCAGAACAGAAAAAAGAAAGATAAACACAAACTTTTAACCAAGTACTTCTGCTTGGACCAGATGGAAGAGGTTGGGTGTCTTCTCACTGCAGTTTTGGTGGAAGGAGTGGTGGATGCCAGCTGAGCCATGCCAGGTCCAGGTAGCCTTATGGCCATCTCCAAGCTGCAGTGGGGCTTGTCTGCCTGTCTGCAGGGTGGCCCTGCAAATTACAGTGTAAAACTGATCTGCACTTGAAATAATCCCCGTTTTTCTAAGGATTAAACTTAACCCAGATCACTCCAGTGAGTGGTTTACGGCTCAGTGCCCCACCAAGTCTTGTCGTCGCAGCCCAGGGGGGAGCAATCTCTTGCACAGGAGTGTGCATCTGAGGGCAGGATCTCTGCAAGTCTCCTCTGCTGCCAAGCCCAACAACCTGCACATGCACAGCCTGATGGTGGAGGAGAGGCTGGCATTCATCTCCTCTAATTTTTACCTCTCTCACTGCTTACTGATTTTCTTTGCATGAAATCATCTGACTGTTTTTATTAAGCCAAAGAAGCTCTAAAAGTCTGGTGCTTGCCGATATCCTCATCTCCAGAGAACAATTCTTTCCAGCTCCAGTAAATAGGACTTTAAAGGTAAATGGTACTATAGTGTTAATTTCAAAGTGAATTATTCAAAAAGTGCTCCATATATCAGCAAGCATCATTTTGTGGAACTATATTAATGTCTTAAATACAGTTCTCCCTTTCTAAAAGCCGTTTTATAGATCCAGGAAATATGTCTGGTATGAAGAAGTGCTTATTGTAAAGGATGTTTTAGCAGTTGTGTCCAATTAATGAGGAAGGCAGGATGTAGTCTTATATAAGAAATAGCACAACAGCAATAATTCCTTGGGGCTTGATAATCTTCACACTTTCAGATACTGCACAGTTGTCCATTCATTCAAGGTACCAGATCGATTTTGTTTCACATTCTTTTTTTCACTCAAAAGAAAAAAAAAAAAAAAAAAAAGGTAATCCCTCCTTTCAGCAAACGCTCCCTGTAAAGAATTGAGAAGCTGAAAATAAGAAACTGTTGCTTTTCAGCAAAGATACCTGAAAGTAAGTTACTCAAAAAAGACCCTGAAGCTTCCAGGATTAGCTGAAACAAGCAGAAAACTCCCAATGCTGACAGCAATGGCTGTTCAATAAGGAAAGGACCAGACTGCAGAATTCCATTTTATCCCTGTGATTCAACCATCGGCTCTCTTACTTCAGTTTCTCAAATTTGAAAGATGGAAAGAAGACATATGAGCTGCAGAAGGCCCCCTCCTAGATTTCTCCATATTGACATGTTATTGAACACTGCTCAGCAAACAAGCTATAGCCTTATCCTAAGGGACAATGTATGTCCTTTGAAATTGTACAGCAATAGGGAAGTGTTAGGAATCTGAGCAGAAATCTTAGTTTTCTGGATTTTTCCCATTCAGATGAAAGGGCCAAAACTTCCCATCTTTTATGTCCCACATCCATTACGAGAATTCTATGGCACTGAGGATTAAAAACAAATAAATGCAAATATTAAGAGGATTTAAAATGTCTGTGAGGTGGCTGTGTCCCTGTTATCTTTAGTAAATAATGGCTGAATCTATCTTTATTTGTGTTACCAAATTGCTTAGAGGCTCAGCCAGGCTTGGAATCCTACAGTGATGGCCAGTACCGACTGAGACATGAAGGTGACAGTAGGCAAGGATTGTTCTCATCCCTATTGTACTGAAGATAATTGTGGTGTGGGGCGATTACACCCAACGGAGCACCAGAAGCAGTTGCTACCATTGGTAGTTCAAGGGACATGGCAGAAAACTGGAACTGCTACCCTTGTGTCTAAACAGTGTCATAGCTGTAACTGTAAAAATCAATAGGTCCTCCTCAAAAAACAACCTGCCTCCTTTAACTCATGATTACATTCCCTGAGCCTCTTTAAAGCACTTCATTTTCTTCACAAAAAAACTGGTAGCTGTGAGGTAGGTGCTGGAACTCAAGTTTAACTTGGGAGGTTGGATCTAAACTCCAGGGTTTGGTCTTGGCTCTCCATCTTTTACCATGCAGGTGAAAAATCTAGTCAGAGTTTATTTATATTTTGTATATGGTTATATTTATATCAAATACTATCTGGATTATTGCATTGTATTATAGGATGAGTGCTATTATTCCAGTCTGTTTCTGCTCCTTACCCTCAGATTTTCCTCTCCTGAAGTGATGAATTGATCTACACTGTTCATACTTAAAATGTAGAGCAGAGAACATTTGAGGTGACGCTTTTCAAATCAATTAGAAGCCCTGTGATATTCACCTGTCTTGCAAACTGCACACACCTGCCAGTGTGTGCACACACGACCAGAAACTCCTGCAAATCACACTGGCCAATTGTGATGGAAAACAAAAGAATGACATATCTTCTATTCAGTGGGTTTCAGACTTATTTTTTTAATAGTGACTTTGACATCTTATGCATTTGAACTGACCACAGTGTTGTCTTTTCACACTGACAGTTAGTATATATAAGATTAGTGCAATATTTTTTAATTGTGATGACTTGATTTTAAATCCTCAGGTTTATTAAAAAGATTAATCCCTCTGAATACTTATGGTAAAATCTTAAACTGCTCTTCTTTGTGAAAAACACCCATTGGCATTCAGCTATATTATGAAAATCACCTGCATAACGAGCAGCCAGAAACAAACAAAATCTTTAGACATCTTATAAACAATTAAAAGATGAGAGCTTAAAATCCAAAACTCATCTTGTTGGCTAGCAAGTCAAACTGGTTCAGACAAGGACTTGTGCCACACAGTCACCTGTGGGTTATGCTAGCATTATGGTCTCTTGGCCATATTTTAACTGCCACACTGTCAAAGCCTAACTACTACTACTACTACTACTACTACTACTACTAATTCTGAAGATTCAATGGAAGGAGAACTTGATGGGGGAAACTGGAGGACAGCCCACTATAACCCTGTCTGCCCAGTGCTACAGGTGCTGCAGAGAATTTAACCACTGCTCATATGCTCATATGCTACTGAGCACAAGCAAACAGAATTTTCCCCCTGGGATTTACAAGTTGGCCAAGTTTCAGCAGATTTTCATGAGGCTGGCTAAGAGAACATCATCAACATGAAGTTGACAGACCTACTTACTTACCAAATAACACTTACCCAATTTTTGAATTCCTGTTCTCAAGCAGGAAGACACCATAAATGAAACAAGTTTTCCTAGAGCAAAAATTAAGTACTATACCAAAATATTTCTCGCTATCTTTACTCCAAAGGTTATTCTGATTTCTTTCTCACACATACACACATCATCTTTACATGATCTTCAGCAGAGAAAATACCATTCCCAGTAACAAAACTCTACTAAAGTTAAAAAGCAGATAAAGATGGTCCTTACTGGGCCATGTCAGGCAACTGGAGCATCATGATGCTCCATGCTAAGCCAAAAAAAATGTACACTTAAACAGTGTAAGAGAGAAAACTAGCAGGGGAAATGTATCTGAGACATGTCTGAAGGTGAGATTTGAAAAAGAGAGGATTGCAAAGAGCTTTTGCTCTAAAAGTAATGTGTGGAGTGAATGATGTTTGCTATAATCACGCTTTTCTTTTTTTCTTAATCCACACGTGCTCCTTCTTATGGGCCAACTTCTCTGGAATGAAGACAGTTCAAAACATAATTCTTACAGTCTTTAGTGGTACAGGTATTTGTAAGTGGCTACCATGCTCATGCTGTCTGACTGAAAAGAGGTGACTGCTTTGTAGGCAGACTAATTATATAGCTCACCAAAATAGCTTGAAGTGCCAAACATTATTTCAGTTAATTTGTACAAAACTAGTCAGAAGTCCAACTCTTGCTGTCCCTACAATCATGTCCTGGCACATCTGGGGACAGTACAATAAGGGCTGCTGAAAACTAGTTTTCTGAGTGCCAGAGTTCATTGCTGTGCCTAATTCCATCTGCTTTGCTGGCATAGTGGAGGCCCACAGCCCATGATGGCCTGCAAAAGGCTGTGACACAAATTGTAGGTGAGCTAAGTGGTGCAGGGAGGGACTTGGTCACAGGCTTTCACAAGTGCATCCACTTTGCTCAGGACCAGTTTTCCCAGGGGCACTCTCTGTGCACTGCCACTGCACCAGCTGACTTTGAAATTCGATAGAGACACTATGGTATTTTCTTCTCTCTTCGTGCTTCCTTTCATGGGAGCATTAAAAAGGATCTGAGGAAAGATTTACCAAGTCCTTTTCCTCAGCTTCCTTGGCCCCTCCTGCAATCAGAGGTGTTTGGAGCCTGTTTTCTATCTCCTGAGCACCACACCCCAGAGCGTTTGCTCCCACATGTGCTTTTATTCTCCCAGCTCTCTGCCTCTGCCCTTCTAGGAATGAGTGACTGCCACAGCAGCCAACCTGCGTTTTATCACAGCTCTTGGATGATAAGTTACAAACTCAGACTGGCCCAGCTGAACTTGCTCACCAAAGGTTTGCTCCCTCCCCACTAAATGCAGTTTTTTCCATGAACCTTCTTCTAGAGGGAAAATAGGTTTTTCATGGTATTACTTGCAGTATTTCCACCAAAGTGGTAGCAGATGGCCTTAGCATCAGCCCTTCCACCATCACTGAAGAAAACTGAACTGACCTGGTTAACCTGTGTGAGAGGCTCTGTCCCTTACTCCCATGATAAACTCTTTTGTACTACAGGAGAAAATTGATAAAAGCAAAGCAGAAAGAAGGATAACATGTGCTGCAGTCTTTAGTTACCATGATCTCTCTCTTCCTCCTCTGCAAAATAAATCAGTTACTGTGTGGTCTGTTCAGCAGATGGGTCAGCAGAAGCACTCTCTGGCCTGAACATTCTGCATGAAGCAGGGTATGAGTTTACATTTACTGCACATGAATCTACATTTCAACGTGAATTCACAAACTTTTGCCCTTACAAAACCAACTGCATTAAGTAAACTTCTGTCCCAACAGTCTGAATACCAGTGTCAGAATCATAATTACGGTTGTATTTTCAGTTGCCCAAACCCAGCAAATTGGGAGTTTTATAGATCCTGAAATTGTCATGCATGTACCAAACCAAGGGCAGTTCTTCAGCTATTTTCTATCATGCACAGCTTGTTCACAGGATAGCATGTTTAACTGGAATTTGTCTAGTAGCTGCTTAAGAGATGTAACAAAATGACTGAAGAGCACAATCGCAGCTGATAAAAAAAGTGCCAGCTGATAAAATCATTCTCCACTCTATTATAAAGATATAAACCTGTATGGGCTCACTGGGATTAATATTTTAAAACCCGTACAATGGTTTTTCACAGGTAGTACAGATGGAGTCAGTTCTATTTGTCCATGCTCCATTTATCTGTCAATGTCTATGTTCTGGAAGGGCACACTTCCTTTCATTTTTTTTCTCTAGATTTTCAGCTTCTAATTAATGGAAAGTTGGTAAGAATGTTGTTACACTTTTTTGTTTGTGTCCTAGGGTGACGTTATGGTGCTTGTATTCCCAATCATGTGTTCTGTTTATGCTTGGTATTATGTTCTGTGCTTTCAGGACTGACTCTGAAAGTGAAGGTTTGTTCTGTCTTGTTGTCAGCCGGCTCACCTCCCCCATGGTCTGTGTTTAGGAGAGGCTGGGCTTTGCTTGCTTGCTTGCGGGCTTGCTTGCTTTCACTTTGTTCTTGCTCCTACTTCTTGCTTTTGCTTTTGCTCTTGCTTTTGCTTATTAGTTATCGCCCAGTTGTCGGTCTCCGGCGCTGGGGATGACTGCTGCTGATCACAAAATGCAGACTCCCGGTGTTTCGTGGTGTTTCCAGGTCCCCGTCCAGAACAGGTTCAGATGGTATTCAGGAAGGGGGGAAAAAAAACAGTCCAGGGAAAAAATTGGACTGCCTAGCTAAACTAACTAATAAGCAAAAGCAAGAGCAAAAGCAAAAGCAAGAAGTAGGAGCAAGAACAAAGTGAAAGCAAGCAAGCCCGCAAGCAAGCAAGCAAGCAAAGCCCAGCCTCTCCTAAACACAGACCATGGGGGAGGTGAGCCGGCTGACAACAAGACAGAACAAACCTTCACTTTCAGAGTCAGTCCTGAAAGCACAGAACATAATACCAAGCATAAACAGAACACATGATTGCGGATACAAGCACCATAACGTCACCCTAGGACAGTTTATTTGTTTGTTTGTTTTTGTTAGCTGTCTCTTCTTCTCTTCCAGCTTCAGAATTGCATACCACCAAGATAGCCCAGTCGCCATTCTAAATGCACTGTAAAGTACTGAAAGATGTTGCTGTGTCAGTTCTAGATTAATTTGCTTTTGTCTGAAAATCCATCATTTTCCTCTTTCATATCTAAATCACGTCTACTTCAGCTGTCTCTTTTTTCACATTTGGTGTGGTGACAAGAAATAAAAATGAGACTTTCAAAAAAAAGGGAACTGACTGATTTTTAAAATAAAATCATATATTTATACTTTTCTCCCACATGATTTATATTGCCTGTTTTTCTCATCCCTTTTGGTCACAGCTTGCCAGATTTAGATTTAGATTTAGATTTAGATTTAGATTTAGATTTAGATTTAGATTTAGATTTAGATTTAGAGCAGCATCTAATTTTTGGTCACTAACCTCCTCCAACTTAACAGCACTTTACCTCTCATTTCATGCTGTCTCTACTTCCTTAACAGTCATTTGTGAATATAAAAAATCAAGATAATCAAGAGACACATCTTTCCCTCAGGAAGAAGCTGTTTTTCCTTTCAGTTCATGATCCCTGCTAAGCATTTTGAACATCCACATGATTCATTTTACAGGTATTCCTAGATGTAATGAACAGCAACTTTTACTTCATTGGGGTCATCATTCCTTTTACAGGACACTGAAAAACACTACTTTAATTTCCCTATAAGTAGATGCATTTAGTACAATATATGTACAATATGCATCTGATACATATTGGCACCTTACATGGTAATGTTTTAAGGCTTTACACCTAGGCTTCTCTGGAGTCAAAGTCCAAGTCCTCAGGTATTTCATTGACTAGCTTTGGTGTTTTGTTATCCACAGCTGATTACTTTTTTCAAAATGTATTAAAGCAGCACCTGAGTCCCAGAATGTGTCATCTTTGTTGGCTGAGGAAAATCAGTGCCTCTCCAGAGCCTGCCCAGAGAGGACTGACAGAAGTGAGATCTTCAGCAATATTCTTTAATTATCTCTTGCCTTATTTTCTGGCAATCTACTTGTCACAGTATAATATTTATTTTTCTCCTCCGAAGAGTTCCTTGTTTGTTTTCACAGTTTGACCTCCTATTTTCCAAATCTGCCCTTTTCAGTCAGAATTTGAACTCTGTATTGGCTTCACCGTTTGCCCAAAGTACTTCTGTTATTTAACCACGAGGAAGTTTTGGTTTATTTGGTTTTGTTTGGTTTTTTTGTTGTTTTATGTGCCAAAATATATTTGTGGGCCAATTAGTGGCTAAACATTTGTGTTGATAACTCTGCTTTGCTCTCCCATCTTCTCTGATTTTTGTCCATCTTTCCCATTCTTTGTGGCTTTCTTTCTGATGTTTGCAGCTTATTTTTAGACTGGAATTCCTGGTTCACACCCCCCAAAAAAAATGTTGACCTATTTTTCCTGCCCCAATACTCTCTTCCTTCTCACACTGATTACTCCCCTCCTCTTTTCTGAAGATACTCAACATCTGACATATACTGTATATTTCAAGCACTTCCACACCTGCTGTCTTAGACATTCAACTTTCACATTCACAGATAAAAATCTTTAAAAGGAGATTAACACCTAATAACAAACTCTGAGGAATGGACCCAGTCCCAGCCTGTGATGTCTCCCCCCTCCTTAGTAATGAAATATTTAAAATGATGCTAACCTTACACATTTGCAGTTACAAATGAGACAAAGATAACATTGTGCATAGCTTGATTGAGTGGATTTCTGAATAAACAATAAAGTTATGGGATATATTACAAAAAATCAAAATCATGGAAGTTTTCTCATTTATCTTCAAAAACCGGAAGCAAATACTAAGCTCATCCAGGATTTGCTCAAGATGAAGTAAAAATTTCTCTGCTTCTGAAAATAAAGAGCTAATGAAGATTGATATGAATCTATATGATTTCCAAAGAGTTTAAAGGGAGTTCTCAAAATATATTCCAGACATAATGGATATCCAATTCTATTCAATGTTCATCATAAACAAAATAAATTAATGTCTCCAGTTACATAGAGACAGAAGTGCTGTTGGTCTCCTAAATGTTTTTACCACATAAGATTTATAGGAAGTGTTCATATTAGACTGGGTAAAAGAGGCACTGGTATTTAAGATATATTCTAGGTTCAAAGACAGTCCAGAATCTGAAAATTTGATTTGTTTTCAGGCCAACCAGAAACCAGTGGAATTGTTTTAATGCTTTAGTAATTTCCCCTGACATAATTTGATCCATAGGAAGTTTTGCAGAGTAAATTGCATGGGAAGAAGAGTAAATGATTGTGTTAATTAAGAGGGACGGGGACATGGGTTGTGTTGGCTGTTGTATATACATCACTGTGCCATGTACAAGCACATACAGTTACCAATAGGTGGCAGAATATTGAAAAATAAATTAAACTTGCCTTTAAGTAGAAATTCAAATGTAAGTACTTTTTCTAAGTCTATCCCACATCTGCATGGAATTAGATGCAAAGAGAAAAATATTTGTGAAGGTGGGAGATTGCTTGCTAGGATTTCCCATATTTTTAAATAATGTCAGCAATATCCCTAGAGTGTGTGAAAACGCACAGTGCAAATTATTTGATGCTTGTCACTGTTTATATAACAAGCCAAAAATGCCTCTGAACTGTTGGAGGGTTTAGCTCACTCTGGGCTCTGAGAATACTGTTCTTCTGCCATGTGATCCCAAACAACACCCTTTCATACTTCCAGAGGTGAACAAATCTTGTAAGCTGTGATGTGTTGAAGAGAATTACTCCAATATAGGATGCTCAGATGACCAGCTGAATTCTTAAAGAAATAGATTCCTAATGTTTCTGAAGACAGAAAACTTAGCAAATTAAAAAATTTCATGTGTAAAATAATTCATAGAAGCATCAGCAAAATAAAATCATGGTAGCCTGCTTTGATGTTTGAAATACTGATTATATAATCAGTTAGTACATCTTACCAGAAGAGAGCTGTTTTAGATAGCATAGTACAGTAACTCTACAGTTTTCTACCTTCTTATATCAACCAAGAGATCAAGAAAAATTTTTAAAAAGAAGGAATCTGTAGTTAATGAAACTTAGGTCCATCAGTATTTATGGTTTATTTGTTTCCAAAACAGTAATTACAATCACCACAGTCTTCATTTCATTAGTGGTAGCTATTAGATTTGCACAAAAGAAGCAGAGCCAGATGTACTGATGAAAGAAGTCTAGGATATCTAGTTTCAGGAAAAATTGCTAAATGCAACATTTTTAGCACTAAAATGCATTTACTAAAGTTCTTTTCACATCTCCTATCTGTTCCCATCACAGTTAAATGGACAAAAAAAGAGATTGGGCTAATAGGATTTAATATTCAAATAATCAGGAGCATTACCATTATTGTAAAAGTAAATGAAAATATTTATACCCACAAATGTAGGCTACATTTTCTTTTTTTCCCGAAGAAAAAAAAAGGCTGTTCTAAAATTTCCAGTACTTTGTATTTTTGAGCAGAAATTGACTACGTGTCTGCATCAGCTGTTGGAAATCAAAATGCAGATCCATAAACTATGACTGGAATGAGAACTCCTCTGAACATAATATTTAGTACTGTGTGCACTTTGTGTCCAGGATATGAACGAGACTTTATATGCACTTAGAGCTAATTTGAAGAACTTCTACTTTAAGGCATATTGGGCTAAATAGATGTTCCCCAGGAGAGCTCAGATTCAAGTATTTCAAACATTTGTAATGTGCACATCCAGTTACGTCCGCAGTAATTTACCACTGACACAGCTCAAACCCCAGTGTCTTTACTACGGGCCTCCTCTAACACAGCAGGTCAAGGAATGGCTTTATTGCATCAATGTAGTGAATTTTTGTAGATCTTATGGATTAGCTGCAAGTGGATAAATGTGATGCACCTAGCCATCCAAGAGGAAGTAAAAGAAAAAATGGAATGTTACAGGATTTATAATATTTATTTTCATTCTCAAAACAGTTGAAGAAACTCCTGGTTTTTCTATCTGCTTCCATTTCTAATGGGGGACTATTTCTATTTCCTACCTAATTGCTCAACAGTTAACCTAAGAACCATGACAAAAAGTAAAGGAAAAACATATTTCACTCTATTTCTAAAGTTGGGGTTCTCTGATGGTGGTTTTTGTGTTTTGTTTGGTTTTTTTTTTTTACTTGGTTTCTCTTTTGTTCTGTTTCAATTAAAGAAAAATTAATATAAAGAGAATTTTCTCCCCAGAGCTGTTTTTCTAAACTCTTGCTGCTCTGTTACTCCCCAAAAAGAAAATAGATAGGATAATTCATAACATCATCACGTCTAGAGTGAAGTACTGCTAGAAGGTCTTTCCATGCATGGCTTCATGCTCATTCAAAAATCTAAAGCCAAATAAATGCCATGCAGTTAGTACTCAATAACCCCTTAGGTGCTGAGGGGGTGATAGATGTGCATACACCGTCCAAAAGCCTCCAGTAAGAATGGAAAGAAGGAAGATAATAAGATGACTCGTCAGCTCCAAAAATCTTTTTGTAAGCCCAAGCACAGAGAGGTTTAATGATCTTGAAGCAGGGCACAGTCACCCTCCACCATCCATTCATGCATGAACACTCAAACAGGTGCCACCCCTATTCCACCAAATCCATAGGATGCCAAGGGGTGACCTGAGTTCAGAGCAGTGTTTTGGGATTCATTCTTGATTTATGAGGCTTGAGTACAAAGCTGAGCCAAAAATGGGTGGTGAACCTCCGTTGGTGTCATGTACCCAGGTTTCCTTTTGTCCTCTGAGTTGTTTAGCTATGAACACTGAGTAACAGTGTGGAGTTGGGATGAGCAGTTGTAAGTGACCAATGCCAACACAGAAAACACACACTAAAATGCAGGGGTAGATGATATTCTGTTAGTCTGATTCTGACATTCTTATTTCTCAGATTCTTCTCTTAAGGTCAGCAGGTTAATGTAGTACTCATTTCTGAATGAGTATGTCAATAACTTACTCTAGGTTCTAAAGTTTCTCCCCCATCTGTAATTTTTCAAGCCATTAAGAGTTATTGGGCGACATTTAATTTCTCTGGATGTGCTCAATTGTTTAATCTGATTTACCAGGTTGGGGCATTGGATATTTATTCTTCCTTATTGTCTGGTTAGAGCAGTCTGGAAGTTTCTCTCAACTGGGGGGAAACAGCAACTGCAATCTGCTGCTCTAGTAATAGTAATATTCCCAGGCAGACACTGAGAGAAACTGCAGGACAGGGTTCTGAGGGGAATAAGGGATGAAGGGTGCCACTAGTCAGACAATATTGGCTCTCCACATGCTTACAATATTAAATTTCAGGAACAAAATGCCATATCATTTTGAGATGTTGTTTTAACTGACAAACCTTTAAATGTAAGAAAATGGACTCGAAACCATGCAATGAAGATTTTTAGCCACGTTAGCAGGCAGTTTGATTTCAAAACAGTATCATTTTATAGAATAAGGTTAAAGCTGCCACAGGTGACAAGAGGCTGTAAACAGCTAATAGGTGTGCTTGATAAAACAATAGCATACCTGGAAGAAGGACATTAATATACTGCTAGTAACATTTTTTTCCAGGTGTCTACAGTTTTCTCCCCAGCTCCTGATGTTCTCATCTAATTTCCAAGTCATGCTTCTGAGGCCTTAGCATCCTTTTGCAAATGTCAGTGTCAGATTTTCTGTCTGCAGAGGAGAAAGCCACTAAATTTGAGGGTAATGCAATGTGTTTGGATAGTACCACTGCAGCATGGACTTTACCTCTCATAGAAAATAAAATAATAATGTTAATTTATAAAATCAGTAATGTTAATTTATGATACCTGTAGCACCAAATATCCAAGTATACGTGTGGCTTGTAATACCTAGGAGAGGTTTTACATCTTTTCAGAAAAATTTGTACAAATCCCAAGGCAAAAGAAAGTATGAAGGCAAGAGCTCTCAAACCAAGATTTTAAAAATAGTATTCACCAGTTTCACCAGTATTATGGTTTTGCATATGCAGCCTCTTGTGTCTAAAAAAAAAATAATTCCAAAATTCTTATCACCTTATCAAGCTGAAATTATTGTGCCAAGAGAAGTTTCTATCTTATGTGTAGCTGTCACGAAGATGCTCGTGGCACATAGGTAGTCACAGCAGTAAGGCAATAACAAAGTGTATCTTCACCTCTATTTAATCACAACATTAAGGAGCCAAGTCTGCTCAGAGGATAAATTTTCCTATATTAGTCAAAAGCAATAAACAGTAACAAGCATTTAATTTCTTTACAAGGCATAGACAATCTCTGAGCCAGCCTCTGTTTGTGCAAGCTTACACAACAGTGTCCCAGCTAGATAATAAAAATAAACGTTTTAGGGGTAAATTCCTGCAGGTAAATTAAATTCCCAATAAATCAAAGAAAGTACACCCAGATGTTATTTCACTTTATCACTGATCAACACAAAGACATTTCCCGCAATGCCTCCTTCCATTTTGCCTGCTCAAATTCCAAATGGTGATTTTACCTACATTGCAACGTGGGGCTCTTTCCTTGTTATCCTCCACCTCCATTTGACTTAGCACTAAGTATTTAAATTTAAGGGAAATAATGCGAAATGATCTAGAATTGAGTTGGACTTTCACCCTTGAATATAGTCTCATTGGGTTGGACAAAGCAATTGCTAGAGGCTTTTTGGTTTGGTTTTTGGTTTTTGGTTTTTGGGTTTTATTAATTACACTTTTTCTGTTCATGATTTCTACAGTTTGCTTTGGAGTTTGACAGTTTTGATTCAAAGAGCAAAGCTGAGGAGATTGGCCTCTTTCCTGCTGCTCTGGTGCAATAGAAAGAAAAATGTTTCTTTTAGTTGTCACCACCATGTTCAGGGTTCTTCTCCACTGATAGATCAGAAGGTTGAGAGATAAGACTAAGACATTTCACCCCTTCCTCTTACGAGGTCATTATGTTTTCTAAAGGCAGTTTATTTCACCTGCCACTTCTGGGAAACATGAATAGTGACACATCTACAGGGGCAAGAAGCAAACCCAATCGAAGGCCATAGCCGCATTTTGAGGATAAAACAATTTTAAATATTTAGGCCAATTTTTTTTGTCAATTAAATTAATAACATCCAAACCAAAATGATTTATTCTTCCTTCTTGTAAAGTCCTTGAAAAATCAAGAAAATTAGTCATGTTGTATGTTGAACAGTCAATTTAATCTGCAAGTAGGCTAAAGAATAACTAAAGGGAAGTCATTAAATACTATTTTTTCATGCTGCATAAATCTGCTTTTCACAAAATCACAATCCTGTATACAAAGTTTTTTAGCAGGTATAATTTATTATACCTGCTAAATAAATTATACCTGCTATTTATGTTATGTTACCAGCTCTTCAGCTTGCTTCAACCAAACCAAACTTTTACTGTGCAGGGCACTGCACAAATATATATAAATGACATTTCCTGGAGCTATGTGTGACAGAGACCATCAGTCACAGTGTACATATGGAAGTGGAATTACATCCAGCTGAAAGCACAGGGGCTGTATCACTGATTTCAGTAGAGGTGGATTTTCACTCATGTAAATTAAGCCACAAAAAATTAGTAGACTTATTTCCATGAGTTGAGGTAGGAGGAGTCTTAAAGTGCAGTGTGGAGCATTTTGTTTTCATTGCTTAAGTGGAATTCAGTGAACCATGGATCAGACCAAACATTTAGTTTTATACATTCCCATTTATTGATCAAAGCCTGGGATTATCCATGTAGTGTAATTTTCCACTCAGAAACACAGGACTGCATTACACCACCTAGTAATTGAAAACATTTTGTGTGTTCACCTTCATTCCGCACATACAAACAAAAATATACAAAAATGTACTTAGTAAATTGAAAAATTTATTTTTGATGATTAATATATTTATTTGGTGTTTGATGCTTGCTAATGAATATATTCATGTTGCCCTTTTGGGATAGATTAGAAATTCTGACCATTTGTTGCTTGCATGTAATAAGTGTGTCATACATTGTATACTGTGTAACAATCCAATAAACCTCTTAGTCTAATAGTACAAAAGACGAATAAATAACTTTCTATGTTTATACTTAGAATATAATTAAATATATTATTATATAAAAGCAATATTTTATGTGCTCTATTATTTTTTAAACATTGAGAATATAATTTGTATCTTTTTGCTAACAAACCTGCACCCCAACCCTGTACCTTTGTTTCAGTATCTCGCATTTGAAGAAAAGAAGATTAAGGTGTTGTGGGTAGGAATTCCAGTGCAGCAGGCTTACCTGCTGTTCTGCTGGGCTGCAGCACCTGGAAGATGTGCTGTGTAGGACACCCACAAACTCTACATAATGATTATATGAAGTTATTAAAACGATTAATGCACATGACAGAAAAGATCAGGCTTTACAAAAAAGATCCCAAACCCACAACTTAAAATACTTCTAAAGCTTTTTGTTGTGGTGTAATGGTATGAAAAGGTAAGATTTATTTTCGATCAGTTTGTTTTGTGCTGGTATTGGTTCAAAAGAAACTTGTTGCCTTTACAAAGCTACGCTAAACCAAAGAGACAAATGAAAAATAAATAGAAGCCAGCTGGACCTAGTCATCTAACTTTGCAGGGTGATTGTCTTTTAAATCAGGCCTCACTGGATCACTATAAAAATACAGAGAGCAGCATGCACTGTTAGCTCTCCACAGCACTCAGCAGTGCTTGGGAAAGCCCAGCCTGTGCTCTCAATGGATGAAGGCACACATGGGCTAAAGAGCTGAGCTTGGATCTCTTCCAGGGCATGTTTCTACACAATTAGGCTGGTGGCAGAAAGATGTTTGAGCATCACTCTGAGTCACAAAATCCAAAAAGCTCACATGTAGGACTTTGTAGCCACGTGGCTCGTTGACCACTTTTTATATCCAGGGCTGAGATGAATAATCCTGACAGGAGGAGAATTGCCAGGGTCCCATTTCAAGAGATCACAAAAGTTCAATCTAAAATTCACATCAATCGTCATGGGGAGGGAGGTGTGGGAAGTCTTATGATATGAATATTTCATCATTGAAGTGAGAAAACATTTTCCCTTCAAGCAGATTTTGTTAGTTAGCACTTTTCATCTCTAGCCTTTGCAGCAAAATCCCAGGTTGTATTTCATGCTCCCCGAAATATGTTGAAGGGATTCCCCTCTGCGCACCACAAATTCATTTTCTGTGGTAGAGCATGGAAAGAAGGATAGAGAAAGAAAAATCAAAGACAATTAGAAGGGGAAAAATGAATAAAATATCACTAAGAAAATTCCTGCTGTGGTGCATCAGGGAAATCAAGGAGAAAATCAGTACCTCAAAGACCTCGTTTTCAACCTAGATTCTTCCTTATGAAGAAAATATATAGCCAGTAACCCATGGATTAGAAGAAAATTATTTTGTATATAACATGTAAGTATAAAAATAATACTTACTTAAGCATTCATACCTGAAGAATTCAAAACACTTTCTTACATTTTTTCTCTCTCTTCTACTTTCACAGACGCAATATATAATATTAAAAATGCCGATGGACCGTTGTCAGAAGATGGACTGAAAACAATATTTGGCCAGTTGTACACTCACCTACCTATTTTACACACAATTATGTGAGCACTGTCAATGCACATATGTCCCAAAACTTTTTACAGACTGGATTGTGCAGAATTTTAAAGGGAATTTTTAAAATGGACCAAGCTTAAATTTTCCATGTAGTTTACTCTTTGAGGCAAACTTGGATACAGTAGATTTGCTCTAACCACTAAAGGGTACAACAGTTTTTTCACTTAGACATCAAAACTGTGAATAACTCATATCTAACTTCTTTTTCCACTAGACAGAGGCTTTTTCATTAATCAAAGCCAATATTTTTTTTAAGTTTCATTTGGCTTCTTATATGTAGGCTTAAGAAAATGTTTGTATAAGTTTGAAATGTAAAGTTACTGTATGAGATGTGGAGGCAACAATTCTAATTAAATTATAGAGTTTTTTATCTGGAAGGTGTGTGTTCTGAGATAAAACTTACAGTGCATAAGTAATGTAATCATCTAGTATTTTGTAATTATCTGTTTATTTTTAGTCTACAGTTCAGTACTCATCATTTAGGGCTTTTTTTAAAATTTATAAACCCTTTCAAGGGTCTTAACATTAAACATTAACAATAGGGTCAAACTGAGCAGGGAAATCGCACTTGAAAAAATAAAAATGAGGGTGGCTATTACCACCAAAGGAATTTCAAGGAAAAAAAAACATTCAGGAGGTGTAGCCTCCTCTGGAAATGTCCCCCATAGATTCCTCTATGCAACATGCATGGGAGAAATGGGAACTAACTTTGCTGCCTTCTCTAATTTGCAAATCATCATAAGGCTATGGGGAGCTGCCAGTTTTTGGAACATCCCTGGTATAATTACATGAACCTCATCTGGTGAAATTTGAACGTAAATTACTTCTTCACTTAATAAGAGTATTTAATTGAAGTCATTCTCAGTCATTGCAACAGATTTCTTAGGGAAGGTTTGATATTATATACATTTTAAACGGTTCTTGTGTTTAAAAAAAAGTCTATTGAAGAGGAATTTTACATCTCAGTGATTTTTAAGAATGAACTTCAAAGAAATTAGGAAATATAAGTATTCTTGTCCTCACTGCAGCTATAAATGGTAGGGATTTTTAGTCATGGCAAATGAGAACAGGCACGGGGATTTATGAATTAAAGTATCAACCAGCAAATTAGCTGTAAAATAGCATCCTTCGTTTCAGGACGGAGTCATCCCTTCCCAGTTATAGCAGCTCAAATGTCAAATATGTGGTAAATGTTGTGAATGAGAAAATCTCAACACCTCTTTGCCTTGTTTTAAACAAAAACATTAGGGTGTTTTGGTTTTGTGAGATTTTTTAAAGTAAATTTTTTTTGGTCACCCAGAACAATTTTCTGCCTCCTCTGACATTGCCAGAGGTGGCAACAGGGGAGGGGGCCAAAGCACTTTTCAAAATGGGTAAAGAACAGTATAATGATTGGCTACTAATTTTCTTCTCCCATCATTGAATTTTTAGATGCCTTTTTATAACACTTTATTACTGAATACATTTAGTGATATTTATTTCCCCTTAATAAGCCCTGAGGTGATGAAAGACAAGAGAGAAAACTAGAACAGAATTTTCTCTAGCTGAATGCTTTCAGCCTTACAGAAAATATAACATATTTTATATTAATTTATTTTTATTTCTTCTAATTTTATTTATTTATGGGCTGAACAAAACTGTTAATACCTTTTTTCATTGATTATTTTTATCAAACAAAATTTCTTTTTGCTAGAAGATACTTAAATATTATTTATATAGAATTTTCTGCCCTTGTTTTGTGAAATATTGCAAAAAAAAGGAAGACATGTTAGAAGTAATTTCTTATTAAACTGACTACTTAACAATTGATCACAAAATCCTCTTGGCATCTCAGAGAAAACTTATGTGCTCAATTTTTTATTCCGTATCTCCACCCCCTTTCTCCCCAGCCTGTATCAGTTGGTCTAATAAAACATATGGAATATCCCCTATGATCCTTATGCCTCTTATACCTTTGGATTATCAAAGCCAAATCATTACTATTCTTTTAAAAAATACAGTATTTTAAAATGGTTTAACAATTCCAAAATGCTTCATTATTTTAAAAAGAAACATGCTGAATGGAAAAAAAAAAAAGTGCTCTGGTGAAACGATTGGTGATGTTATCACTAAAATCTGACTGAAGAAAAAAAAGCATATTTAATTACAGAACCTCCAAAGGAAAAACAGCTTGCTGAAAAAACAACACAAAGGTAATAAACTATAACTGGAATCTGACACTAGACGATTTTCTGCCAGAAATAAGATGCAAATGTTTAACAGTAAGAGTAATTAACCATTGGAATAAGTACATTAGAATGAAGACAGGATGTTTCCTAAGAGGTATCATTTACTTTAGCCATATTTATGGAACTGGAAGCAGGAATTAATTCAGGGAAGTGCATCCATTAGATGCCATGGATGAGTCAGCAACATCTCAGAAACAGCAGCATCAATCTTCCCATGAAACTATCATGTAGCACTTTGTGTATTACAAGCAGATCGTTGATCACAGGCATTAATATCTGCCTTGCTCTGTATTGTAAAATGTCCTGAAACGAAGCTGATAATAACCTAAGAAATTCAGATAGACTCTGAATCAGACTGTCTTCACCATAATTTCCCCTAGCTAGGAACACTCTTGAAAAACATCCCTATTAGGTTCCTATTAGGCTTGTTAGCATCAGGTGATGGCTGTATTAACAAATCTCTCTTATTTAAGGGTAGCTGGCTGCCCCAGAATGAGGCATTAGTAATGCCATAGTAAAAAAATCCCAAACCAAACTAGAAAAACAAATTTAAAAAAGAGAAATGTAGAAAAATCAATCCTCCTCACACCCTGTTGCACTGTCACAAGTGTTGACCAAAAGTTTGTGCCAGTACTATTTAATATATTTTTCGGGATCATTAATATTGGTTTTATTTTCCTTTCGTGTACAAGAGCTGAGGCAGCAAGAAAACAAGGAGTTTTCTAGGTGGTCAGTTGAGGGATAAGCTATTATTTTCCTTCTGAGCTCTCCCTGTAAATTGAGCCTATCAGATGTTTGAGGCCAACCCAAATACTGCAAACTCTTTATTTCTGCACAGTGACATCTAACAGGTTTTTAAAAACAAAAGATATGGTATCACAGATGCAGCTGGAGACAGTTGAAGCTGGTGAGACATGATGTTTGCAAATAGACACACACCTCTGTTATTCATCCTCCCTATCACTCCTGGAGGATTGCATTGTCTTGTTTTCTGCAAAGAAATCATAAACATCTTCAAAGTACAGTCATACGGCAAATGATATAATAAATTAGTATGCTAATCTCAGTGTAACCAGATTCCTTCAAAATAATACTTCTGTCCAAAGTAAGACCTTCCTATCTCAGTCACAGAAGCCTGGTTCCATGGATGAGCTTAAATAAGTTTTGTTGTTTTTTTTTTCTGTAAGTCAGGATGAAGAAGTTTTGTTAAAATGGAATTTGTTTAAACTGCTAGTCAACAAAATCCTGCAAAGCATATGAATAATGTCTTTAATTTTTTTCCCCCAATGTAAACTTCTACATATCTGTGCAGAAGCACAGGATGAAGCAAATGCCAGTCAAAACAAATAATATAAAACAGACTGTGCCCCTTTTCCAGACATCTTTTTCCAAGACCAGCGGCTCCCCTGTAAAATGAGAATTTAATGTGCTGGCAGAAACATGATGTAAGCTAGTATTCTCCACCCTGAAACCAAGGGGTTGGCTGAGTCAGGAGCTGCCCTTTCATTTACCACCCGTGGAAATCATCCTGCAGGACATGCCACTACTTCTACTGGCCATTGTCATGGGAGTCTAAAGCAAGGCTCCATTTTCTGCAAATGAGAAGCTGTGAAACCATCCATCTAATTACTATTAGTTTTGTTTTTTGACAATATAAAAAGAATTTAGATACAAAAAGCCTGAAGCAGTACCTTCAAATTCCTTCTGTTCACTGAAGAGGGATTCTTTTATATTCAGGTACATGATTAGTGTTGTTAATTTGGAAATAAAATTACTTTAAGACTTTAGCAGCAATATTGATGCTTTTTTTCGTTTTGTAATCAGACAACTAAATTCCAACTACAGCAATATGTGCAACTAAACAAGATGATGCTTGTAATTTTTGAAATTACTGATAAGTCTGGGCTCCCACATGTATGATACTTACAACTTTTTATCATATTATTTCATTACCTATAATGGAGGAAAACCAGAAACAGGAATAAATAGTAGATTTTTAGTGTCCTTTTTTTTTTCTTTTTAAACAAGACTTTATCATGATAGTCACTTTATTTTAACATCATCTTCTGACATGAGATCATTGTGCTGAACTATACAGAGAAGTGCCTTGGAAAGGAGCAGTTACCCTGACTAAATGGATTTCTAAGCAGATTCAAAGAAAAAGATACCAAGAAGCAACAAAAAGTACATTACTGAAATAAAGCTAAATCAAATAAGGATTTGGAGACGCTAAATGATCCTCAAATAATGGAGTATTCTAACTGCTTAATTAAAAAATGGTTTTCATGTTCAAGAGACTGCATTACATTGTAGCACAGCCATAGGATGTTCCAAATAGGCTGTTGGAGCTCCTCTAAGCCAGGCTTCTCCAGTTGTGACATAAACAATAAAAGGAGAGGCCATTGTAACAGCAAAAGGATTTGAGTTATGGCCAATATGCTAGCACCCTGAGGATAAATCTAGAGAGGAGTGGGGACCTGGTCTCACAGCACCCCTTGGAGGATGTGGCTGTCCATGGATGTGGCTTCACACTGACTCAATGGCAGCAGGGGTTGTCAATTGTGATGCCATGTGGAGCAGCAGGGACCAAATCTCTTCCACTTCAGCAAGCAAGATTTGTGATGGCATGTAAGACCTGTTTAGTTTCATACTATCATATTGTGATTTGGGTTGGAAGGGACCTTAAAGACCATCTTTTTCCAAAATCCCTGCCATGGGCAAGCACACCTTTCACTAGAGCAGGTTGCTCAGAGTCCCATCCAGCGTGGCCTTGAACACTTCAGGGATGGGGCAGCCACAGCTTCTCTGAGCAGCCTGCTCCAGTATCTCACCTCTCTCACAGTCAAGAATTTCTTCTTAATGTCTATTCTGAAGCTACCCTCTGTCATTTCAAAAACATTCCCTCTTGCCCTTGTAAACATTTCCTCACCGTATTTTTTGTAGGCCCCCTTTGGGTAGTGAAAGACCACAATAAGGTCACCTTGGAACCTCCTCCGGCTGATGCTTAGTTCTTTCTCCTGATGAAATAAAATGCTCAACATTATCAACTTTAATGTAATGTGCAAGTTTCAAAGCTTTGAAACCTGATTGCATGTATTGTAGTATTTATCAAGTACTTGTAAAAACAGTACTTGTAAAAACAAGTACTTGCTAAATATTACAATACACGCAATCAAGTGTCATACTGCTGAAGAAAGGCCTGCAAAGTTTCTTTCAGGTGTTCTAGGACCAGTGTTATCACTGCACAAGCCGTTTCACCTGTCTCCCTAGAAATTTGTCTTTTTACTGATGGGGAAAACTTTACTTTTGACACTATGACATTTTTCAGTATCTATATTAACATAATATTTATTACTTTAAAGAGGTAAAGTAAAAGAATTCCTTGGTAGGAGCTTCTATATCCAGTTTATGAATTTTCATCAGACTAGCCCAAGGTGGACAATCCAATTGTACTGATCATAGATTCAACAACAAGTCCTGCTTTCCTCCCTCATTTGAAAAGCTTCACTGTCCAAAAATGAGACAAACTTGGGCTCTACACATACCAGCTTAGGTTTATGAGGGAATTATGCTTTTGCAGGCTAGTGGCTGAAATGTTGAGAAGATAAAGTACTGATATTAAAGCTAATTTAAGGAGTACCTGCCTGCTTCTCTCAGGCCTGCCATACCCCAAAACAGAAAGAGAGAGATGTAGCCTCCATTTTAGTGAAAAGGAGGGCTGGGTGGCCGGCCTGAGAAAGATTTTATTAGAAATTGGGTCTAATAGCATATTGCATAGTAACACTTTAGGGAGCAGAGGAAATAGAGTTTTGGACAACAGTTTTATAATTTTTGTTCTGAGATTTTGGGCCATCTAGCACATAGTCTAGACTATAAACGTAAGTATAGTCACATCAGGCTTGTGCCTAGAGCTGTTAAGGTTCCTGAAAAAATGTCCAGGTGACAAATAAGGAACTGGGAATTTAAGCTCTAAGTTCAAGTAATGAATAAAACTGATTTATCTGATCTTGTTTCGACTCACCAGCTACTGTAAGAGAGGAAGGCTACTGGCTCTACAGCCAACTCTGTCATGAGATTTTTTGTTGGAGATTTTCTTGGAAGACTGCTGGATTTCACTGAGGTTGCAAAAAAATTGGAAGACTACGTAACATCTGTGTGACCTTGGTCCAGATTTAGCAGAGAAGAAAATGTCAAGAGCCCCTGCATAGGCACTGGCCTCACTGCAAGTTTAAAACCTGATTTGTTATTAGAATTGATGGAATGGAAGTCGTGCTGTACCCTGAAAGATAGGCAAGAAATTCTCAAACTGAAGTAACACAAGAGATTTGTGCAGCTGACTTAAAGCAGGGCTAGGCTTTTGCACATGCTGTTAATTTACACAAAACAGCTGTTCCATAGTCATAATCAGGAAGTGTTAGGATACATTTACAAAATTAGACTTTGGAATACATTGCAAAACCTCAGAAGCAAACACTCAGAACACCAATTATTCAATCACTATGAAACTGTGTTCATTTCTGAGAGAACATTTTATTTGACATGCCAGCTCAAGGCTTCTGTGTGCTTGACTATGTTGATCCTTGAGAAATTACATACATTAGAGGTTTGAATAACATACAACAGATTAGCTGGAAATTGGAAAGCACTGTTTGAAAATTAATTTCAGACTACAAAAGGCTAAGTGGCATTGGCAGGCATCCTCGAATTTGACAACTGACGCACAGAGGGAAGGAATAATACACATTTTTTTTCTGGAGGGAAATTCTCTAAGGGAGTTCTCTAAGAAAGTGTTACAGAAAGTACAATAGTGACAAAGTAGTTACTACATCTTGTTCTCTTTGTTGTTTATGTCACAGTGGCTTATAGATTCTCTTATCCATGCACATCCACAGTGAACATAGCCCTGCACAGACACGACGTTGTATGTGGCTGTGGGAAGGAAGGAGGGAGAGAGTTTACTCACTGCCTCCTCAGCAGCACTCAGCATCTTGCAAGATTTCACTCAAAATTTTTACCTGAAGTGCCATGCTTAAAACAGTGTGGTGCTCTTTGCATATTTGAGCACTAATACCAAAATTTGACTCTAAAATATTTTCATTTGTCTATTCTAAATTAATTTTGAATATTGAAGCCACATGTTTGAGGCTGTCATGTGAGCTTACAGGAGTTTGATGAGAGAGAAGAAAGACAGGATAATGGAAGAATGGGACAGATTTTTATTTACTACATCCCAAAATTGTTGCAAACATCCTCCTCTGCAAACTTACTCCTTCAATTAACCCTCCCATATTAACAACCAATTCCCTGAGACAGGATGTCTTCTGTAACATATTTTAAAAGATATGTTTGAAAACTACAGAGCCATTTAATGTCCCAAATTCCATGAAAGACCCCTGACTTCCTGAAAGATATTTCCCTGGCCTATTCATCTTCTCAGGTTTTGGTGGAGTCGTAGAATTAATATGAGTTTAAACTCTATTTTAAATTTAGCAATTTATTGAGTCTAAAAAGGTAACTTAAACTCCATACTGTAAACTCCTTTCTTCCAGACAGTTTCAGGGGACCTTCCCAAATTAACACCTGCATTGCTTGACATCCCTCCATTCAATTTCTCTTGTGAAGTGTTACCTCCTAACCGAATGGCACTCACATGTATGGGCAGTAAATCATCTTCCCACCTCATTTCACTATAAAATATAGTCAACTACTATATAAGAATTCTTAAGCAGATTAATTCAATACACTGCTTTTTATTAGCCGTATGAAAAGGTTTCAATAAATTCAAGGAGAAATCTTTGTTGAAGACCATAGGATAAAAGAAATTAATATTTTGACATTAATAATAAGGTATTAATAGGTGTTTGCTATTTTGAAATATTTTAGATATTCATTAGAAGAAATGGTAATCTATGCTCTTCAGTGACTTTTGGTATCCAAGGAGAAATAGTTACCATGATAATTCATTGCCCTATGCTTAACCCATGCACAGAGTAAGTTCAGTAATAATGCCAAGGGGTGATAATAAAAATAAAAAGGAAAAATTGTTGACTTGTACATCTTGGTTCTACCTAAGTATTGTTGCACTTGCTAAACCTAAGATGACAATTCTAAGAAGTTTCATTTTATTCTGTCAGTCCTCACCTATTAAGATTTTGTCCTTTCAACTAATTTGTGTCCCACTTCTGCCTTTCACTCGACCTTTTCTCTGGCGATGAGCAGCACTGGCCGAGGAGGAAATGGGTGGAGCATCCCAATTTCCAGAGCAATCACTGAATGAGGTGAGACGTGTGTAAGAGATTCAGCCTATGAATTCCACCCTTTAGGTACTGTGTATTAGCTTACAGTCTCCTCCTGAAACACACATCCACCCTCCAGCCCTTCTGCTGAAGCTTTCTCTTAAATAATGAAGACCTGGGAAACAAAAGGTGCAGGAAGAGTGTGGAGCAAACCCCATAACTCAGCCCCATCACAGGGAGCAGTTCCTGGCTTTCTTTCCAAAACCCAAGGGTTGACTATCACGGACCCTCAAGCAGACCCTCCCTGTCCCCATGCAGCCACAGGGCTGAACTCTACATGTCCTTTTCTCAAAACTCACATTTTCAAGGACACCAAAATAGATTTGATATTGGCATTTTCGATAATGCAAATCATCAGCAGTGGCATTTCTTTTCAAGTATTCCATCACTATTATTCCTTTTGGAAGTGGTGACTAATAGGCAATAGACACCAATGTGAATTAACTTGAAATTAAAGCAACTCTCAAGTGGGGCTCCAGAAGTATTTGTTACAGATAGAGCAGTATTTAGACATTAAGGCAAGTCATCCATTGTTTTAAAGCAGTGTGACATCCCATTCACTCTGCTTATTACACCACCTCGTGCCGTTTCAACATGGAACTTAACAGAACCTTAAAAAAAAAGAAAAATAAAGAAAAGTTCTTTTAAATACTAATTTTTCTGGTTTTCAGAATTTATCTTATTTTTCACATAACGAGATATGAATTCACTGCATCAAGATCACTTATACAATCAGACAGCAAACTGGAGACAAGATGCTTTTCTCTGAACAGACATCATTCCAGCAGCTTGGCCTGTAGGAATTACATCTCCAAAGTTCTCTGTATGTTCTCACATTACATTCTGGTATGTTTTACAGTGACACTGGGATGGATTTTATTACCTTTTTGGGTGAAGTATCACTTGCTTAAGTATTTCTAGAATTTAAACAGAACTACTTCAGAGAAATTTACATTCATAGGGTATATCACAACCAAATAATAAGATTTTACAATACTGTAATATTTTATATCATAAAAAAATAGCTATATTGTCAATAGCACAGCATGTACAGGTGGGGCTAAATTCTCAAAAGAGCTCAATTGTACCTTTGGGTGCACAGATTACTCTACCTTTTTTACTCTCTCTCCTTTTTCAGACAGGTTTTAAAACCCTGGTCCTTGGTACTGTGTTTTTTGGTATGTATTTGGCGTATTGAATACTTAAGAGCATAATACCCAGTAACAAATACATTTGGACCTGACAATTGTGATAAAGATGAACTTGGGGCAGTAGCAGAGTTATGTTTAGTTATTTATTTTTAAGTAGGAAATAATACAAATTCTAAGACTGAAGTTGAAGGTGTGAAAATGGGGCAGGACGTAAGATAGCACAGAATGAGTTCAGTTATGAAACATCCATTTTTTTCCCTAGATAAAATGACATTTCAAAGTCAGTTATGTGTCTAAATCACATAATTTGTTTCATATGAATTAAGCAAAGAATCTAAGTGAAAGTAGTCATGAAAACTGCTCTGTAATTACCTTAAAAAGATACAGCCTGCCTATTTACATTAGCGGGCCAAAAATCTTTTGCATATCTGATAAATTAGCTTCATTGTTAAATCCAGCTTTGAGGGGGTTCCTTTTTTCCCTTTATATTTTATATTGCTATAAATTAACACTTCAGTGGAACTCTTTCAACTACTTTTGGTATTGGCAAACGACCATTTGAAATCAGAGGAGCTGGAAAGAGATTGGCATCCCTTCACAGGCAGGTCCAATCTTCTAGAAATACAAACACTTAGAGTGCAGAATAAAATATGAAATGACAGTGTCGCCCATAGGATAAGTTTCAAGGAACTTTTAAACATAATTTAGAAATATTTTATATGGATATCCAAACTGGAAGATTGAAGGCATACATTTTCCAGTATATAAATAGGTGATATGAATACTTTTTAAAATCTTGCTTGTCATAATGGAATTAGATTACCTTAAAGTCTGTATCATTTTTAAAACTTTTTTTTTAACACTTATTCTAGGACATAATTATGAAAAATAAGTATGTGTTTTTTCTCAACAGAAAAGGAAGCACTGTGAGTCAGAAGATCTGGCTTTGGCACCAGATACATCCTGTGATTAATTGCTCTGAATGCATTCTCTGTGTATCAAGGTTCTTTTTCTCTAAAATGGGAATAGTTACCTAACTCTGAATAGTTCAGATTTTGGACAGCAGGTCAAATTATTAGTGAGTAGAAGCTGAGGAAATACCTTTGCACATTCCCTGAGCATTGTTTGTGATGCGCAGTGATAAATCTAACATAATTCATTTTTAAAATAGTGTGAAATGATTGCTGTTAAAATAGTTGTCTCATTCAGATTTACTCTTTAGGCACTTTAGTATACATTAGGAGAGAAAAAGTTTTCAGTTCCCTACAAACAGAAATGTTAATTTCCTGAGTATGCCTTGCAAACACATATATTTTACATTCAGGTCATGGTTCAGAGCACACTTTTCTGAAAGATTTTCTTTAACAACTTTTCATCTGCTCAAGCCATCACTTGGACCTCCTCCTCTCACAGGTACCCCCCAGAGGAGTGCAGCATGCAGGTGGCTGCATGGTAAACTCCAGCCAGGAGGGGATTTGCCTGAAGAGAGATGTTTTGCTGGGTTCCATTTCACACAGCTTCCTGATCCGATGGGAATTCCACCTCTTGTGCCCACACATTTTGGAAGGTGGCATGGACCAGGAATGAGCACTGTTGTGTGTTGGAATACACAATACTGCCACAAAACACGTAGCCCTCCCAAATGCCATTTGTGAAACACATTCAACCACTTGCACTTACGAAGCAAGGCAGATATAATTGCTAAAGTAAAACCTTACCTAGGGGCTCTGCAGCCTGAGGCAAGTGGCATGCAAGGAGAAGTACTGAAAGTGGCTTATGAAAAAGAGAGAGAATGATTTTCTCACAGGCATACAGTGACAGGGCAAGGGGGAACAGTTTTAAACTAAAAGAGTAGAGGTTTCAGTTAGATGTAGGAAGAAGTTCTTTACTCAGAGGGTGATGAGGCACTGGCACAGGCTGCCCAGAGAAGGTGTGGAGGCCCCAGCCCTGAAGTGTTCAAGGCCGGGCTGGATGGGGGTTTGAGCAAACTGGTCTACTGAAAGGTGTCCCTGCCCACGGCAGGGGGTTGGAACTAGATGGGCTTTTAGGTCCCTTCCAATTTGTTCTATGATTCTTTGAAGGAGAAGGACCCTGTGGAAGAGCAAAAGGGCGATCACAGCTTCCTGCATCTGGACAGTGTCCTGTCAGCTTTATGGGAGCTGTGCATGAAGCAGGCAGTTTTCACACATGAATATTGCAGCCGTGGGATTAGGATCACGGACACAGAAACTTATACATTTTATCGCATCTTAAATGCTGTGGCATAAATTGATGACTTCTGCACTAATATATTTCTTCTCATGTCCAGTGTTGTTTGACTGGCAGCAAAGAATATAAGATCTGGTATTAGCTATTATTTGAAGACAAGACTTTTTTTTTGGATGTTGAATTAAGTTTCGAGTGGGAATTAGAGCTTTTTGTAACTAAGGCAGAATTTGATTTAAAGTACAGGATGTGTATAAAGGTCATAAGAGAAAAATGAGGCAACTGTAGATTATGTATTATTTATGGATATAGAGAGGAATAAATATTCATAATTCAAGGAAAACAGATAACATGGGGCTAAGTTATTGAGTGGTGTCTACTAAGAAAAAGAAGAAGTCCTTTTAAATGAAGAGAGATTATTCCTTCCCGTATGTGTAAAGACAGTTACAAAAGTGTGATTTGTTTGACTGTGACTCATCCTTTCAACATTTGACGGATATGAATCAGATGACCTTCCCCTGGGAGCATATGCTGAAAACAAACTGAAGTTTCTGATTGTTTAGAACTCTTCAAAGATAGTTCTTGCAGTCAACAGGATGATCTTCATTTAGTGCTCATTTTTGTGGCTTTTTCCTTTTCCTATCAGCCACAGTCAAAGGGTATTATTGCCTGATAATGACTTGTTTCTCCAGTACAGAGTGAACAAGGTACTTAAACAGACTATGTACTAGACCAGAAGATGAGAGATATGGAAGGGGAAGGACTCCAGCTGGGCATGTTGATGGTTGATTTGACACCACTGTGCCACAAGAGAAACATCTGGGGACACCAAGTCTGAGAGAGAACACTTGAGCAAACCAGTAAATTGCCCTGTGAAAAGGTCTGAGCTTCAATTCATGGACAAGTCATGTACTGAGAAGGTCTCCCTGGAAACCTATTTTAATTTTTCTGAAATGTTCTCCATCCACCCAATGGACAATGACAAAGTTGATTTGTAACCACTCCAGTTCCTCTGAGGCATTTAATTGACCTTGGGAAGGGGTCAAAGGGCCAAAGCAAGGAAGCTGCCAGTAATGAAAAAGTATTCCTTTTATTCCCACGGTTACTGTTTTGTCTACTGCACTTTCTGAAAGTCAGCCTACCATAGTTGATAAATCTGATTAAAAATCAATCACGGAAAATTTGATGCTCAGGTTGGGATCTCCCACAGCAGTGAAGAATGCAGCTGTGGGACTAAAGAAGTCCATGAGAAGAACAATTTACATTCAATAGGTAGGCATTCCCAAGCACTTCCATAGGGCTACTGACATGGATTTGGCTCTGGGTATATATACCTTGCACTGGAGGAACTGCAGAAGGCTTTCCAGCTCCATCAGTGACATTTTATATTCTCTTGGTCATAAAACACAAAGTGCTCTTCTGCCTTAGTTCTCTTAATTTAAAGATGAAGATTTCCAGAAACTGAAGCACAGCCTCAACAGATTTTATTACTATGAATGAATCCAAAACAGTAAAGTACTGACATTTATATCCGAAGGTTGGGGGGAAATTTGAAAGCAGTAATCCTGAACCAAACCTAAGAGAAATATGGAGGGCTAATGGAATGGGAATTTACAATGAAATGTGGCCAGGGAAATGAAGAAAGCCTGTTTGTACTCACTTCTGCCAAGGCATACTCTGCAGGCCATGGGCTCCACACAGCACACGGGCAGTTCCCATGGAGGTTTGCTCAGCCTGTGCTTGCTGATGTGGATGCTGCACAATCTAATCTTGGCTGCAGTTTGGCAAAATTACAGGTGCCAAATAACAGTCTCTCTTGTCTGAGTGTCTGAAAGCAAAAATACAATGGAGGGAGAAGAGTTAAGATGTATACAGACCTATCTGGAATAGGATGCAAAGAAGGGATGACTATTTTGCCTAATTTCACAGGGAAAATGTACATAACAGTGAGATGTTCTGTATCGTCAGCTCTGAAAGATATAGTATCTCTCTTACTTGACATTTGAAATCAAATGGAACAAAATATCAACAAAAATGCTCTGGGAAGTAGATTTCTTCAAGCAGGAAGGTATACAAATGTGAGAGTTCTTCACTAAGTTTGATGAAAAAAGAGAGATATGTAAGATTTAACAACAAAGAGCAAAAATGCTGGTTAATGAATTACTCTAACAAAATTACCAGGGATTTTCCATAGCTTTTCAGAAGTGAGAAAACACACCATTAGTTATTCATCTTTGACAATTCATGCTAATACAAATCCCAGAGCATCACTTTGTTAGCCCAATCTCCCTTTCTTTTTGACAGATTACAGCAGTGCCTCAGCATGTTGCTAGAAGGTGATGAGATCTTACAGGAAGCCCAGAAACAGAGTACCATGAAAGATGGGGAAACATATAAATAATTTACAGCCAAAATAATACCAAAGAGATTTCTTAAATCGAGATTCAGGAAATTCAAAAGCAACAATTTAAAACATAAAGATAAAATATTAAATGACTGGTTTCCTCTGCCTTTCAGATCTTTTTGTCCTTTCTACATTGCCCTTTGCTCCCTCCCTCCGTAATAGTATCTTGTCACTAGGGTGAAGAGTCAAGTTTATTCCTGCTTTATGAATAAGAAACTGCTTAACCTCTCATTTTAGTGGTTGTAAAAGTTGGTATCTCTACTGCCAAGCAGTGCTGGACAAGAACAATAGCTTTATTTCTTATGTACCAAATGAGGCTCAGCTCACAGGTAGTCTCTGTTGATGTTAGATTGAAATGCTAAATTAGTTTCCATTACTTCAAGACATCAATCACCATTGTTTACATGTGAGAACCATGTGAAAAACTAAATCCAGCTCTCTTCCATAGGTTTTAGCTTAATCATTTTGTTGCAAAGTGGTCTAGTGGAAGGTATCCCTGCCCAAGACGGGAGGTCGGAACTGGATGGTCTTTAAGGTCTCTTTCAGCCCAATCCTTCCTATGATTCTATGATTCTTACTTTATTTTGAATTATAGGAGCACAAATAATTAAATATGAGCATGGCTGATGAAAACTGAACCAGCCCAATGAAAAAGAGAGGAAACCTACATTGTTCCTATTCAGTCCCCTTGGAAAATGAGAAAATTCCTGCACCTCTGCTACCACTTCCTGTGCTAAACGAGCTGAGTAAAGTAGTTTCTAAAGGGTCTTTCTCAAGGCAATGGATAGGCTTGCTGTAGAGAAGAAGGTTGTGTTCAAAAACATTTTGGCAGATAGCACAGTTAAGAGAGTGCAGCAGGAGAACCCATGCAACTACTGACACTCTGGAGTGCAGTGTCAAACACTATGTGTGCAATGGTTATGTTCAACAATGCAGTTCAAAAGGTATACCAATGGTCTGCAATTTCAGCCCCTGTCATGAGAGGTTAGGGACCACATGCTGAATCCAGAGTCAGATGGAGACACAATATTGAAGATGGAAATGGTACTGGATTAATATTATATTGAATTTGTTTAGAAGGAGGTTAGAGCAAGAGATGTGAAGTGTATTAAAAAATAATGTTTAATATAGGAAAACCATAACCTTTGATAGCATGCAATCACAAGCAGCTTTCAGAGGTCAAGAAGTTAGTTTACACAACTCAAGCCATGTCTACACTGCCCAACAAAGGTGAACTCTTAATTGGAGGCAGTT
The DNA here is from genome assembly GCA_013397075.1 of Rhabdornis inornatus. Taxonomy (NCBI): domain Eukaryota; kingdom Metazoa; phylum Chordata; class Aves; order Passeriformes; family Rhabdornithidae; genus Rhabdornis; species Rhabdornis inornatus. The sequence goes on from VWZS01005942.1 coordinate 180,603, forward strand.
GAGTAAATATCCTGGCAAAGACAAGGCAGTCTAAAATTTCCCTGTGAATCATTGAGCAGAAGTGAAGTTTCTTATGATGTGAGCTTTTGATTCAACCTGGTAAATCACACAAAAATTACATCATACTTCATTGTCCATACGTTGTCTACCTGATGTTAAAACCCATAACTTCCCTTAAAGTGAAGATAGAGCTCTGGGTGGAAGAAAAAGAGGTTGCTTTTGCAGTGATCTGGAGAAGTATTAATTGGTCTCATTTTTAAAATCTGTAGATTAAACCATAAATTCTTAACCAGATGTGAGTGCCCACACAAATATGTAAGTTTTGTATAAGCCTAGCTTTGGAAAAACATAGGCTTTATTTTTGACTTTGCTATCAGCTCAGTATGCAATTAATAAGTAGATTAATGAGATAATAAAGTAATTTATAGCTTGATGGTTCACTAGCGATTAAGGTGCCCCATATCTACTAAATGCTAGTAAAGCCATTTCTTCAGGTGTAGAGGAGCAAAAATATCTGAGGAAACATCCTACATTTACTAAGTAAAGAGCCAGAAGGTGTTCCTACAATGAAGGGCTTTTGAGGGGAAGCCATGTGAGGAGGGGCTGAGGGCACCGGCTCTGTTCAGCCTGGAGAAGGAGACTGAGGGGAGACCTCAGTGCAGGCTCCTGCTTTCTCAGGAGGGGAAGAGGAGAGGCAGGCACTGATCTCTGCTCTCTGGTGCCCAGTGACAAGACCCGAGGAAAGCATGAAGCTGAGTCAGGAGAGGTTTAGGTTGGATATTAGGAAAATATTCTTCACCAGGAGGGTGTTTGGGCACTGGAACAGCTCCCCAGGGCAGTGGTCCCAGCACCAGCCTGACAGAGCTCAAGGAGCGTTTGGACAATGCTCTTGGGCACATGTTGGGATTCTTGGGGTGTCCTGTGAAGGGCCAGGAGTTGGACTTGATGATCCTGATAGGTCCCTTCCAACTCAGCATATTCTGGAATTCTGTGATGCCATCTGTAGCTATATAGCACAGTATGAAGCTGCCAAACATTCTGTTAGGGGTTTGTATCTACAAAAAACCAGTATAAAGTAATATTGGAATGCTTGGCTGGAAAGCACTGATACTCATACACTGACCTGTGTAAAACTAAAACTGGCATTGCAACAATGCATGTTAGCAAACAGGGCTATATAAACAAATATGTACAATGAGAAGCAATGCTAGTTTCAAGGATTCAGAAATCTCTAAACAGATGACAAAAGAAGTGACAGAAGTCACTTAAAAATTGAAGAGTTTAATCAAGCTATAAGTGCCCATTTCTAATTAACTTCTAATTTGCTGCACAATTTAGCAGTGTTTTTCAGCTTTTAGTGAAATCCTGCCAGAATGTCTAAAAAAAATTATGGCTGATATTCGTATGAAGTTTCTTGTTTCTGGCACCTCATTGGAAAGTTTAGACAGCAGTATTCTGAGTTTTGCCGTGAAACTGACTCTTGTCAAACCAACATGTTTAACACAAACCAATATGATAATACATTGGAATGGTGCTTTTCCAGCCTGAGACTAGAAAACAAAATTAACTCAGAAATACTAAAAAAAAAAATAAAAATTAGAGGTTAATCAACCCTCCTGACAAAGGAAAGGAAGACTCATTCTAACTCTGATGTCCACTTTATGTCATAATATTTCTTTCTGTACAAGACCCCTGAAACTAGAGTTTATTCAAACAGACCGAACTTTTATCCAAGCTCTTTTATTTATCTCAAATATTGCAACCTCCTTCCTTGACAAATGCAGCCTTGTCCCACTGATCTCCACCCTGCATGTTCCACCAAGAGAATTTTTCTGACTCATCTGCCCATGCTGCTTCACCTTTGCGTTGTTTATGCCAGACACTCGTTTTACCTCCAGTGCATCAAACCTAAACTACTCACTCCAACTGCTAAGGACACTTTGTTTGCCTATCAGCCTTCATTCACTGAAGAGTATCTGCTGCCATTCACCAGCAGGTACATTCTTTAGCCTCATGCCTACGAAACCACAATGTGGGCCACTGATGTGTCTGATTCCAGCCTGCTCTGCTGCTCTCTCTTTGTTCTTGGTATATAAAATCATGGAACTATTAAGTTTGGAAGAGACCTCTGACACCATCCTGTATCATTCCATCTCACCTTTCAAGCATTTTGAGGCAGGGATTTTCTCTCTATTGTATATTATACTGGTTTTGGGTCTTGTTCCATGTTGAAACTCCTAAGCACTACCACCACAGAAAAACATATGTAATAACAATAGTTAACCATTAGGTAACTGAGGACTTATGAGAATACACAGTGGTGCAGCAATGTGATAGTAGGCAATGTTCTATTCTTTACTGGAGACCAGTGCAGAATGCACTATACTTATACCATCATTCCAACCCAGAGTGAGTGAGCATACTGCAGTTTTATGCCTTTTCAAATCCTTGCAGAGGGTTCTGTAAGAGCACAAAACTCTTGGCGCTTATTAAGAACAGGTAGCATTAAGAAGTTAGTTTTATGTCTTTTGTTTTCTGTCTAGAAATACCCACCCATTCAGATTGCAAGGCCAGGCAGAATGTACTGTGTCTCCCTGGGAAAGGCATGCACCTGAAACAGAGCCAAACTCTGCACAGCTGTTGTTTATGTTCATCAAATCCTTATTTTCCAAAATGCATAAATATAATACTTTAAAAATCATAATAGTGGCTACAAATCCATAATGAGACTTTGATATTAAATCATTATCTAAATGCATATTTAGTGCTTATCCTCTAAAGCTTGAAGTCTGTCTGTTTCATCCAATAGTTTTTCCTCAGAGGATTTTTCATAAACATTAATAGGAAAAAAACCCCCCAAAATCTTTTACATTGATAAAGAAATACATATTTTTGTGACAAAACCAAAGCTAGTGGGCACCAAAGCATTGAATGTTTTAATTGCAGCAAAATCCTTTGTTCCTGAATTTACTTATCTTTCCAGGAGATGAAAATAACCTTTTATTGCTTTAACACCTTACCCTTTTTTGATACTCTGAAGCTTATAAAATTGACTCCACTACTTTGAGAGTGCATTAAAAAACAAAAGCAAACCATACAACAAAGATACAAAGAGCAGAAGCTGAAGTTACAAAGTTCTTAAGACTGAGCACTCAGGCTCATCTTTAACATTTATGTTTTAAACATTCATCATATTTCTGAGATGTTTGAACTCTGGGGTTACAGAGTTAGTTAAGATTCAGGGTCTAAGGCTGAAAATTATTTCCCCTGGAAACATGTTTACCTCAGAGTGTAATTTCTCCTAGGATAGAACTTCTTGTTGAGTTTCTTTCTTCTGCTGTGCCAAATTGGAACTTGAGCAATGCTATGATGATGATATTGGGATGAAGCTTTACTTAATCTAGTTAGGGTAAATTAAATTTGAAAGGAGAGAGGTGTGGGATGCTGTGCTAATTAATTTGCTCAAGGTACTGAGCAGAAAAATGAAGCACCTGTTAAAAACGTGTGGTTTAAACTTTGAATGGATGTGCATAGTATTCATGGACTTGCTACTGTATCCTCCCCAGGCCCAGGTAAAGCAGTGTCATGGTTTAGGAATGGTATTCCCCAATTTAGCACTCCTAGCAAAAAGATCAGTAAAGATGTCTCCTCTCCACTGCTCTGCAATAGGCGGCACAGAAGGCAGGGATCATGAGATAACAATTTACTGGAAACAGCAATGAGATAAGAAAAAGAACAGTAACAACAACAATATTAATAACAAAAGTATACAAAAGAGAGGGTGATTCACATGAAAAAATGGTCACTGAGAACTCTGGGTGACAATGAACAAATGGCAGATGGCTTCCCCTGCCACACTTTGGCAGCTGGAAGCCCTGCCCGTCTTCTCAGAACCAAGAGAGTCCCTTGTCCCCAGCAATGATGTGGGGTGTTATCAAATAACATTAGGGTCTGGATACACCCCCTTACCCACTGCAAAAATTAACACTGTCCTTGGTGGAAACCAGGACATTCAGCATGCTGTGTTAGGAGTAATGTAAGGAAACCACAGCCTTTGCTCACTGCAAGGAGTAGAGTTGTCATTATGCGTGCCTGTCTGCATTAAATCACTTCTACTCATTAGTGCCTATGTCAGAGAATATTTTGGAAAATCTTAGCGGATATAAGACTGGGGTGTTGGAGCCTGTACTTGCAGGCAAGGTGACAGAAGAATGAAGTGTGTGGGCTTGTGGAAATGCTGAATGCTTGAGATGGAGAGGATGCTGACTTCACAAGTATGCAGAGTGAGGATACCCTGCAAACAAGTTACAGTGTGCCAGTGCCTGCCTGTTATCCAGCAGACAAAACACAATTCTGCCCTAGGTGGCTTCATGCTCCATCAGGCATGTTAGGCAGAAAGCCAGAGGAAGACCACAGCTCCTGATATACAAGAGTCATTCATATTTTGATGAAGGCGGCCAATATTTAGCTGCATTCCCCTAAAACCGAGAAAAAAAATTAATCTTGTGCTAGGAGATAAGATAGTTTCTCATGAAGAGACATCATATAGATCCTTTCCTGAGAGATCCTGATAGACTGGAACATTGGAGGACAATCAGTGTGATGGAATTTAGAAAGTCCAAATGCTGGATTCTGCATCTGGGATGGAGTAACAGCGGGCACAGGTGTAAATTGGGAGACGAGAGTCTGGAGAGCAGCCCTGCAGACAGGGATCTGAACCATAGGAGCCAGCAGTGTGTCCTGGCAGCCTGGAGTGCAAACTCCATCCTGGGGACATCAAACACAGCCCAGGCAGCCCAGCACAAGAGCTGATTATCCTGCTCAGTCCAGCCTTGGTGGCCTCACCTCCACTGCTGTGTGCAGCTCTGGGCATGGGAAGGTCCTTGAATGCATCCAGAGAAGAGCAACAAAGCTCATGGAAGGGTTGGAAAGGATGTGCTCTGAGGAGCCACTAAGGATTTTGGGCTTGTGTAGTTTGGAGAAAAGGAGGCTGAGGGGTGACCCCTCTGCTCTCCACAGTCTCCTGGGGAGGGTAAGAGGACACCACGGCAATCTCTTCTGCCTGGGATCCAGTGGTGAGAACAGATGGTTCAAACCGTGCTGGGGTAAGTTCAGGCTGGATATGAGGACGCATTTTTTCACGGAGAGACGGTCAAATGCTGGAACTGCTGGAATGAGATGTCCCAGGCCTGTCACAGTTCAGAGGCGTTTGAACAATGCACCTCAGCATATACTTTAACGTTTGGTCTTTTGGTCACAAGAGCTATGGGAGTTGCACAAGAAGAGCATTTTTGGTCTCTTCCAAATGAAATATTGTAATCTATTCTATCAAACTTATAAATCATAGAATAACAGACACAAAGCATTACATATCTACAACTCTTATGTCTACAACTACTATTAACCTATTAACTGCAATGATTTCTTGAAATGAAAACTCTGTGTTACACAGCTTTCAGTAATTTATCAGAAATAGAAATAAAGGCATTTTAGTCCCTCATGTCTTTTATTTATGTTCCTCTCTTTCCCTCTATGCAGATATAAGTGCACATGTGCAGATACTCAACCCCTTCATCTATATGGAGTTCTGTTCCCATTCCCATCTAGTCTACAGCATTGCACCTCTACACGGCAGGAGTAAGAGTAAGCCATTTCAATCAAACCATGTCTTTTATCTCTGTTTCCAGAGAGATTGTGTTGGCATTGTTGAAGGTGTTTGACCACAACCATTACTCTTGTCATATTCTCTTTCCCTACAATAGCCTCACTTCTAATCTCACAGAAACCTTTTCTTCCATGCTCACAAGAATTGCAGAGACACTCCCCTAGACAAAGTGTCAGTGAAGCCATATTCTCTCATCTCCCATATGATGGTATTAAGCATTTGTCAGAGGATAAAGTATTTTTCAGTTTAGTCAGTGCCACTGAGCACATGCCAAATCATGGCCCAGACCACTGAAGCAGTCTGTTACGACACTTTTGACAACAAACCCCAAATTTGAAACAGATTTTTGTCTGCGTAATTTTCCCTAGACAATCACCTAATTATTGAGCTGTACAAGGAATCTTGTCTTGTGCTGCTGCTTTCCTGTTATATTACCAGAAGTATTCAATTATTAGTTTACCAGATCCGGTTTCTCTCACTTCCATTATTTACAAAGGCTCAACCTACAAGGGGAAAAAAGCCCAACATAAAATTTGAGGAATTCAGGGCCTGAACCTGGAAGAGTACAAAGCAGCACCTAATCTTAGGCTGTCTCATCCTACCATCCCTTCAGACTCATCTACAAAGTTCTCTAGGAGGCAGACAGAGAGATGCTGGAAGATAATATTTCATTGTTTCTTTGATGCTTTACATTTAAGTAAACCATGGCAAGCCGTCCACTGACAGTAGGACTGCAGCCCATGACACTGTTCTTACACAGGGAAGGGCTAACATAACAGGTTAGTAGAGAATGGAATGCTGCCTCAGGATCAGTCCAGCAAGGAGAGCAGCAGGTGTAGTATAAACACATACCTCCTGTCTCATGGATTTATTGTGTCATGATATGGTACAAAGAAAAACAATCACAGGAGCATTTGCAGCACTCCTGTCACCAAGCTGCACTGTGCCTGAGAGCAGCAAAAAGCATTTGCTGTTTTGAAACAGGACATCAAGGAGCAGGCATGCCTGCCATTGTATGGATAACTGGACCCTCTCCCCAGTCATGGAGATCTTGACTCACTTTCCTCACACTGGACAAGAGTGACAACTGAAAACTGGTGAGCAAAGGTATTGCACAACCAGACATGCAGCTTTCACCCACTGCCAAGGCCAACACAGCCTGAAAACACTTGTATCCTTGTGACTCCAAGCTCCAACTACAGACCCATCTGAGCTCAGGAACAGGAGGAGAGGAAGTGTGAAGCAGATGGACAGGTTATAGGTCACCTGAAAGTGTTTAATGAATTGAATATCTCATACAAGCAAGAGTCTAATGCTGAGAAATATGCCTGCCCTCTGCTTTTGCTCTGCCATCAGACTCCTACATGGTGATGCTCTGATGTTATGGATCAGTGCTGAAAGCAAAATCCTTGCCATAAAGTGAGTTATGTCATCAGGAAAACAAACACAATTTTAAAACACATTCTTGCACAGCAATTACTTAGTGTCAGTGGCTGAAGTTCCGTGGTATTTCTCCCTGACCTGTCATGCACCCTGTGCATGCTTCCTAGATGCACAGAAGCTCCTGCTTCTCCCTTACCCACACACACTAAATCAAACCTATCCCAGTGCTGTTTTTCATTGTTTTCCTTCAGGAGAATAAGGAGAACTTGGGCAGAAACCCTTGCACTTCATGAAAATCAGGACTAGAGATCTTCCTTTAGGCCAACTGGAAGATCATTTTCTTGAAGCCAACCAAGCATGCAGCAGGTACCATCAGGCACTGCTCTGATACCAGCAGAGAGGCCATCTGTTGGCACTGAGAAACTGGTCTTCACAGGAAAGAGTGTCTATAGTGGGGAAAGGTAGTCACCCAGCGTTTATCAGACAGATGAAATGCACAAAACCTTCACATTAACATTATTTCAGTATAATTTTGCCCATTACCTTCTAAAGATTCCTTTCTGGCTCGTAGTATCTTGCTGGTTAGCACACCTTCACCTTGTCTGCATTAAAATAGAAAGCAAATTTACTGTTGAGTGCTAACCCAAAAAGAGTGGAGATAATGCCTCTTTCACCATGTTAAGCATATCAGATGCTAAGCTGTTATAACTTACAACCAATACCTATTATTTGATAAGAGTGAAACTAAATCCACTTACCTAAATCTGATCAATTATTTTTCAATATGAATTAATAAAAAGCAAATTCTGAACACACTAAACAGCATTTAGACATCAACAATTTCTCTTAGCATAGTGGTTTTATAAAATCAGTATGTTTGCAAAGTAAGGCAAAATCTTGGATGACTTTTGAGAGATAAGAACTCCCATATATATATATATATATATATGTATTTATACACATACAAACACACTCTTTATTAGTTCTAGCAAGCCTGTTCAAACAACCCCCATCTTCAAGGATCACATGTCAAAGCACCAGAAAAGAATGAGGAGGGTGACATGGTATTAGAAATAAGATCTTGTGTTTTCGACATAAAATACTTTAACTTGTATTTTGGATGGTGCTCGATCTACTCTGAGACTTTAGCCAAGGCATTTGATGCTCCAGCTTATTGCTGTGCATGAGTTTCCCATCTTCTAAAGAGAAATAATTAACCCCTAACTTATGTGGTGTTTCTTTCTCATTCCACAGGGGAAATCCAGGGGAAAGCTTTGAGGTCCAAAGTAAATTCAAACTGAGAGACAGAAAAATATTTTCAGTGAAAGTAAAAACCATCAAAGTCTACAAAGACACCATTTTTCCCTTAAAAAAAATCAAGCAAAAACAAAGTGAGAGGGAGGCTTTCTGTGAAGAATAAAACCCACTAAACCTTTCTCTATCTTGGATGTCCTTAAGTTATCCTCAGAAGTCTAGTTATTGGGTCCTTGGCAGAAATCTTTTGCCTCTCTTGCATCTTCATGGCTTTCTGAAAAAATGGCCTTGCAAGCTAGAATTCCTGTTCCCAGCTGAAGTGTTAGTACATTCACTTGGAATCATCATGAAGCAGGTTGGGTTTTGTCAGATGCCAGCTCAGATCCATAGCTATGCAATTGTCTGCCCACTCAGAAATATTCACAAGTTCTTTCTTTACTCTCTTCCTTCTCTGGATAACAGCAGAATCAATCAACTGCCCTGGCAAGGGAGGAAGGGACAAGTCTGTTGGCCACTGAGTCACTGAAGGATGTTAGGTAAAGACCAGAAAGTCTTTTCACATATGCCATATCACTGCCATCATTTAGTCATGATATTATGCCCTCTCACAATATCAAGCTGTGACCTGTGGAAGGATCAGACTTCTACCCTTAGACTTCATTGTACTAAAAAGCAACGATTGATGTCTACACAAGTAATTATGGCCAGATATTCAGGTGTACATTGTGACCTGATACACCTTTCATGTAACATTAGAAATCTGAGCTTCTGACTAAGTTTAAATAATGGAATGTGTTAGGTATCATGCAGAGAAGTGATGATCATCTGCACTCCTCCTGAAGCAATCAGAAAGGCCTGTCCTCAGGCCTTAGGAAAAGTCAACTCTTGAAAATAACTAGAAGTTATTTCTGCAATAGCACATGGCCAGTCTAAGCATTAAAAACGCAAAATAATAACAATAAAAAATAATCTTTAGTTATGCCTGTTCATTACAGAATAACATCATCTTACACAAAAAAAACCCAAGAAAGTAAATGGCTTAACAAAAGGTGCCACTTATGATTAGGAATGCTAGGTAGGACAGTTTGCATTGGTCAAAGTTTAGTAGGAATGTATTCAGTAATTGAAAGTCACAAAAAGTTTATTTTACTAATTGTTACGCATTTGTTTTTCTCTGTTTCACAGGCTGTTAATTACTTGTGCATGATTTCAATTCACACATGCCAGTTAGTATTTTGAATCTCTGTTGGTCGTTCTTCTGGTGAGCAAATGCTACAATTGTTCTTCCTTTGACCATTTAGTGACAGCAGATAAAAGGAATGTTCCAGCATTTCAATGTCCAAATGATGGAGCTAGACATCTTCAAAAGCCTTTATTTGGCTGTTGAATTGAAGTTAACAGTAAACATGTAATATCAGGACTTCAGCAAATTACTTAATTATTCATTGGGATACTGGAAATTAAGGGTCATCTGTATTTTGTTCCCACACATATTGCTTGAGACAAAGACTTGGGTTTTACAAGTCTCTACGACGCATGATAAATTTGAGGGTAAGCAGACCTGTTTTAGCTGTCTTACACAGGTTAGAAAGGCTGAATTTATATCTCATGGCCAAACTCAAAGCTAAATATACCTTTCCCAGCATTAGAAAGGCATCCTAAAAAGAAAAGATTTTCCTCAGCTCAGATGTTTCTTATTCTTGCCTCCTAACTGTCAATTTAAAAATGCAGTAATTTTCACTTTTATTCTGAAAAGTATAACAGTCAGTTAATACATGTGCAGACTATTTGCTGAAATAAGAGGGGAAAAAAATGGAAAAGTAGGCACAGGCAGAGTAGGTTGAGTTCTGATGAACACCAAATTGCAAAGATGGCCAGTACAATCGTTCAGGTATCTGTCCACTACAGTTGGCACTATTTACAGATAACAGATAGCTTAAAATCCAGATTTATACATTTGGTATTCTGGAATACGTATTAGATTTGAGTATGAGTAAAGTGAATACTGTGATAAAAGATACAAAAAAATCACTGCCTAGAAAGCCTTATCCTACCAGGATATTGTCACATAGTTTGGAATACAGGAATTCTTGATGCATTTCACTTTCTTTCTATCAAGTATCTGTTTTCCCTTAATGCCTCCCATATTCCTACCTTGGCCTTCTAAAAGATAATACAAAACCCTATATATATTTGGCCATTTGTGAAGATCTCCTTCTTACAGAACTTTTCCCACTTCTGGGAGATAAGGACTGGCACTTATAACAAATTAGGAAAATTTGTTATAAGACATTAAATGTCTGGTCTTCTAAAGACTTTTGCTAGCTTAGCCAAGCAATGTTTCACCTCCAGAAATAACATACATATATACAACTTCACTTACATTAATAAGGTCTCCACACGTGAAAAGCGGAAACTTACTTCATTTTAGTAAGAAGTTTATGGAACAGAATATACTTCGGCGTGTAGAATATATCAGCCTCAGAAACAGGCAGTCAGTGCTCTCCTCCTCCTCCTCCAAGTAAAAAAGCCAAATGCAAATGCAGAGAGCCACTAGGGAATGTATGGCAAAAGCAAGTGATGTTATTTGTCCCCAAGTCACAGCCAAATAAGAGACAGAAAGAGAAAACCTATCAGGCATCATCACAGCTGGTGTTGACCAAAGAGACTGAATCGTTGAACCATTAAAAACTTTGAAACTTAAAAACTGTTTTTTTAGCAAGTTCCAAAATAGGACTCTTTGCGTAATCACAGTAGTTCACAAATTGTAGCAGTCTGTGATGTACTTATTTCAGCAAAGGGAAATTACTCAGGAAAGAGTGCATGTGCTATATCCCTCTGACAAGAACAAAGGGTCAAATCAATGGCATCAACTGCCCATCTCCCAGCAAAAACAGCAGCTATAAATCCCTTTTTATTCTTAAATTGAGTCTGGAATCCCACACCCAAGTTAAAAATAACTAGGGCTGACCCATTACTCTGTTAAAAGTTAGTGTCTATCTATATGAATATTTATTACACTACAGATAAAGGGAGGTGTTAGTCTTATTGACACATTATCAAGAATTTATTGATGATTATCAAATATTCTGATTAAAGAAGACAAAGGATACTATTAGACCACACAGAAGCATCATACTTGAACAGTACTGGCCACTTACAAGTATACCAAGGTCCCAGACTAGCAGCCAAGACAAGAAATCAGCCCCGTTTTCTTTTCTAAGAAGAAACCAAAAAATATGGTATAATTAGATGGTAAAATTCCAGACAAACTATGCTTATATAGAGAACGAAGATTAGAAGTTTGGAGCATCCTCTGAAATACCTCCCAGTATGAGACAAGAATACAAGACAGAAGTTAAGAAGTCCTCATTGAAAAGATTTAGCTACATCAAAACTTAATAACAATTTAGCAGTTTTTTAAAGCATTTTTTCATTATGGCCAAATAAAGAGATTGCAGTACTAACGAAAAATTAATTTTCACATTTAAGAAGATTTTGAAAGAAACATTTATTTTCATCATACAAATGACAAAAATGAGACCTGTTTTATGATGGCTTTGTTAATGACAATGAAAAATACTTTCTTTATAAGAAAACCAGGTGAACAAACCCAAGAGGGTACCATACATATTTTGCACTTCTGAATTTTTTTCAGTGTTTGCTTTAATTCTGCTCACTGCAGTTATCCCACACAATCAAAATAACTACCCCAGTTGAAACTGGATACTGTTTTCTCTAGTTAAAATCATGAGACAAAAAAGGCCACAGAAATTTCATTGGAGTAGGATGAGCCATTGACTCACAAATAAATGTTATCAAATAGTTAATTTTCAAGAAGATAACCCTGCACACCGATGTAGAGATGTTGTTAACGTAGAGACAAGCAGTTTTACCTTTATGACACTGGAAACACCAATCCAGATGGGGCTGAGCTTAATTCAGCTCAGTTTGGTTTCCACTGTGCAGCAGTTCTTCCATAGGTTATGCTTCCTGCTTAGCTTATCCTGGTTTTTCTGTTGCTGCAGCATGCTCTCCTAAAGCTAAAAACGTGTCATTCATGCCTACCTGCCCAAGATGAAACATTTGCTTGCCTCTAAAAGTAGTCCAAAATGTAAATATTGTTTCATGTTTTTTAGTGATATATCTTATCAGCAAATGCATGTCAGTGGATGCCCTACTAATCACAGGGAATATTTCATCCAGTGTGAAGAGTTCTATCGACTGAATTGCTATTAGTATAGTTGCAGACTTCAAAAAGGTTCCTGTCTTTAAGCACATGATTATGGTAAATGCTATGGGAAATGCACAGTGCATTTTCTTTTACACATGTACACTAAGGGCTGATCAAAAAACCCTCATAAATTAATTTCTGAAAAACTATTTAAATACAAAAGAGCTGAAATTTTTGTATTCTCTTCTGCTGTTGCCTTAATTTTACATATTTTAAATCTATGCATGTGTTTATGAATAGTACAAAGTATGTTTATAGACTTTGGCATATTGAAAATGTAATTTTTGGCAAATTAATTTTAAAATTATTTTAATTTTAAAAGAATTGTAGAAATTACTATTTGAAATATGGACAAATTATAATTTTACCTTCATAGAAAAAATGGAAACAGAGGCTATTAATCTACTCCGTCCTTTTGTTATACTTTTTTTCAATAGGTCCATATATTATTTAATGGGTTTTGTAGAGATACACTTACATGAGTTCTATATCACATTACAGCTGATGAATGCCCAACACACAGGTATGTTATGAAAGGTCATCAGTTACAAGGGAAACTGCATAATGTATGCCTACTGAATACATTTGCAAGTTCTCTACACTGACTCTGTATCTACTTTGGCAACAGCAAGCAGGGAAACTTGGAACGTGAGTGATCCACGAACATTGTTTAACTTTAGGGAGTTACTGGGAGGTCTCTTGACTTGGAGGTTGCATTCAGCACAGGCAGGGTTAGGTCCAGTGGGCATCTGGGCTCCTCTCAAGAAGAGCCAGTGAAAATGAACCCCAAAGTACTCTAATGCTACATCCTGAAAAGACCACTGGAGAAATGCCCAAAGAGTTCCGTAATTATTTCAGAAATTTCCCAGCTCCTAAATTTTTCAGGTTTTCTTAATATACAAAGAACCAAGGAACCATTCTGCATATAGATGAGAATGAGGATGAAATGGCCATGACTTCTGCTGTCTCACTGTAATTCTGTTCAGCAGCAATTTTTTGTACTCTGATTATGAGAATGCCTCGTAGCTTGTTCCTGACATTAGGGATGTGCTCTCTTTTGCTGTCCAATTCTGTTAAGACGAAAAGCAATTGCCTACATTCACTCTCCTGCTTCTTGCCACTGCTAGCACTCGTACATACATACTCCAGTCTGACCTACTGTTTCAAGGGACTCTTGAAGCATAAAAGGGTAGCCTTAGGGAGCTACAATCACTCTTACTTTAGCTGGGGAGGATTTCCACATGCCAAGAAGCATAAAAATATGCAAGTAAACATATGCTCTGTCATTCATTAGAAGATCATGTCTGCACACAGTATTTAAATCTGAAATTTGATTCTGAAAAAACCCTATATTCTGGAGAATTTAGGATGAAATTAAGTATTGTAAAAAGTTCTCTTGATTGTTTCAGTCAACATGCTTGTGCACCCCTCCACAGAGCCCAGCCTTAAGAGCCCAAATCAGGTCAAGTGAGGCTGAGCACGTGGGGAGAAGGTGAGGTTAAAAGCAAAGCCACACTGACTGCCCATGCTCATCTTACCTGTGAAATCCAGCAGCCCTGGAGGGTGCAATGCAAGTTGCTCTTTTTCCAGCCTCTGTAGGCATCAATCCCATTAGGACTGTGAAAGTCTGCTTCATTATCCAGACATCTATTTCATTATGAATATCTGTCTAGACGCAGTAGAGATCAGAGTACAGCATTGCTCATGGTCCAACACACAGCACAACGGCCACAAGCAGAAAGCTGTGCAGTGGCCTGAACTAACCTCTGATAGCTCCTGCCTGCAGGGAAAACCAAGGAGCAGCAGGGCAGCACAGGACTTCTCATCGCTTGTGTGAAGAAGCTGCCTCCCAAAAACCAAAATGAAGATTTATTATATCTTTGCCTACTCTTGTATTCAATGAGAGCAAGAATTTAAGATGTTTTCTCCCTGTAACAATTGATATGTTTTCAAGGAAGAAAAAATTAAAGTCTAATTAAAGAAGAAAGTAGATTTTGTTGCCATAATATGTCAGATTCCTATGGACTTCAAAAGGAAAAAGAGGAAGAAACATGGGTTAAAACTTAGCATATGTCTGAAAGCATTAACACCTTCTGAGAGTAATATCTGTCAACAGCAGTAACATTGTTAGTGGCACTGTACACAGTGCAGCTGCAGGAACACTTGTGCATTTTATCACCTTCATTCTCCCCAGAAGTCCAGTCCAACAGTTTGTGTTAGTTCTTTGTTTTACCACACCGGCTTCTTAAACATGGTGTATTGAAAAAAAACTTGTGAAGGTTTGGCAGTCTTTTTTAATATCTTGCTTCATTACCTTGTGGACATAATTGAATCAAGTAATGCAAAATTTATTTTTTCGCCTACAAATTTTAGAAGCAAACTGTCATTGTTCCAAGTCTACTCTTAAAGTTATATCTAAACACTTCCAGAAATGCCTAGCCATGGATAGCCACTAATTTATTGCACACATTAAAGCATACAAATTAATTCTCCCTTTGTTAACTTTTACAACCGGTTTAAATAACTTTAAAAAATTTATTTATTTTGTGTTATGTTTTGGTACTTATTTATTAATGAGTGACACACTACATAATTCAAGTAAAGGCCATCTAAAAATATTTCGTGGGTAACTGAGCTTGTCTAGTGTGCAAAAACAAACACTAAAACACTTTCATAAAATAATGATGATGCTGAGAGCAAAAATACTAATTGTGCATGAATCTGTAGGGGCAGTGTCCTACATGATCTAATTCTCTTCCTAAAAGTGATCAGCATCTAGAAAGTATGTTCCCTTTTCTGCTTCAGGTTCCCCTTAGGAAATGAAAAAGTCAAGTTTTTTGGGCTAATCTTTTTATAACATAATTTAGTAAAACTTAAATAAAAATTTAAGCCCCCAAAGAGAAAATTAAATTAGGACACTTGGACTCCTGATTTTACTCTTTAAGTCCTGGATTCAGTGGTATCTTTTGGCAGGGATGCATTATACAGCTATTATTCTTGTTGAATGAACAATTTAAAGGAACAAGTATTTTGTCTTCACAAGAAAAAAAACCTCAATCATTGAGAAATAAATATTGAAACAAAAACCGCTTGATTTCAAATTTGTCCTTTTCCTTCCCCCCTTATTTTTTTGTCATCTCTACTACTGAACATTGGTAGGTGCAAATACCATTCTTCACAATCCTTAGTGCCTGCCTTACAGATGAAAAATCCACTTGCTGTGCCACAACATAACATCTTCCTCCTTCTGACAGCTGACAATGCTCACAAACACACAACAGAACTTGAACCTCTCAGAATTTGCTCAGTAAATATGTATTTCTTAAATTCCCAAGTCAGTTTTGAGCATCTAATTGGCTAGATTGCCTAACGCAATAGTTCAAGAAACTAACCTAAATTTCTATACGAATGGCTGTTTTGACATCTATATATAATTGCCAAAAGATATTGTGTTTTGTGTATTTTTTCTTATTTGCTTATTTTACTTGTTTGGCTGGTTTTATTTAGATTGATTATCAGTGTCTTTACCTATCCCTAGTCCAGAATGTCCCCATATGGGCCAGTTATTGTAGAATACATTGAATGATCTGACTTTCCACTAGTAACCATGCTTTCTTACAGCTCTCAACTTGCTGCACAGTTGTCAGCATTGGCTTGAACATCTCATGCTTCCCCCAGAGGGTTGTGTTCCCCCACCTGCCCTTCCTGCCTCGACTTTGTGCCAGACTGAACTCCCATAGCATCAGCTTCTGCAGCCTTTCTCCTTCAGCTGAGCAATGTGCTGACCACATGGATCAGTAACACCTACCAGTTTCCACTAATTTTAATGTTTTCTTCCATTCTTTGCTCTTCAAATGTACACATTTAGAGGAGATGTTGAATGAAGTTATGGAAACTGTGCAGCTTTGTTCCATCCACTTCTAGATTTCTATCAGCCTCCTGATTTCATCTTCCATTATAGCAGCTGGACTGGAATCAGCACAGCTGTTAACTGCAGTTTCTGCTTAAATGTTTACAGCTCTGAACAGTTTGAACAATTCTGAGTGGCTTATTTATTTTTACTCCATGAAACACAGAAGTTTGGTTGTTGATCCGTAAATCCCCAGATTATCTGATGTAATGGGATCCTCAGGTTCATGACAGCAATTATAATGCATTTCCCAAGTTGTTTCTAGAAATCTTCATTCCTTGCAATCACTGTGTGCTGTGTAAAGCTCTCTGACAGGTACTTGAAATACGATGTGTGAGGTTCAAAAAGTGTAGGGCTGCTTTTAAACCATATTAACAGGATTCTCTCAGTGGATGATTAAACAAATATGTTTCAGATACTTGAACACACATTAACAGCACTAGCTAAATTTTATACTAAGAGAATGTTTGACTGTCAAATCAAAATCACATTTTTAAGGGTGCCTGTGCAGTATGAATGTGTCCCTGAGTGTCCATTCCTACAGTACAGATGCCTTTCCCCATAGCTTCAACATTGCACCTGATAGATGAAGGGAAGTGGAAATGGGTCACTGCTCAGGGAGGTAATGATAAAAATTCCTCCTGACCCCCATGTCCTAGCCAGGTGCCACTCCAGAATAGATATGAGGCCCTGGATCTAAAGAGTCAGCCAGATGATTTAGATGATTTAGAAGAAGATTATCTGCCCAGTGAGCCTCCCCATTACGATTCATCTGTTAGATGGATCAGCACCTCTGACATTAAAAGGAAAAGAAGGGTAGCTGTAGTGGGTGACTCCCTTCTGAGGGGAACAGAGTGCCCCACATGTTGACAGGACCCATCCCACAGGAAGGTGTGCTGCCTCCCTGGGGCCCAGGTACAGGATATCACTGAGACTCCCTGGGCTGATCCAGCCCTCTGATTATTACCCATTGCTGATACTCCAGGCTGGCAGTGATGAGATTGAAAAGAGGAGTGTCAGGGCAATTAAAAGGAACTTTAGGGCACTGGGTCAAGTGATTGATATGACAGGGGCACAGGTAGTCTTTTCCTCAGTCCCCTTGGTGGCTGAGATAAATGGTGAAAGGAATAGGAGAACTCACATCATTAACAAGTGGCTCAAGGGTTGGTGTCATCGGCAGAATTTCAGATTCTTTGATCATGGGGCAACTTTTACAGCACCTGCTCTACTGGAACCAGATGGGAGCCATCTCTCAGTTAAGGGCAAAAAGATTTTAGCTCATGAACTGGCAGATCTTGTTGAGAGGGCTTTAAACTAGGTCTGAAAGGGGAAGGGGATGCAGCTGGGCTGTCTGAAAGCCGGCTCAAGGGTGGTAAGCCTGAGTTAGTGGTGATATCAGTAGCCCAGCTGAGGTGCCTGTACACCAATGCATGCAGCATGGGTAATAAACAAGAGGAGCTGGAGGCCATGGTGCAGCAGCAAAGCTGGGATGGAGTCACCATCACAGAAACGTGGTGGGATGACTCACACAGCTGGAGCACTGCACTGGATGGCTAGAAGCTCTTCAGAAGGGACAGAAAAGGGAGAAGAGGTGGAGGGGTGGCCCTTTATATTAGGGAGGCTTTTGACCATGGGTATTGAAACTAATGAAGATGGAATTGAATGCTTGTGGGTAAGAATTAAGGGGAAGGTTAACAAGGCTGACATCCTACTGGGAGTCTGTTATCATCCACCCATCCAGGGAGAAGAGGTGGGCAACTTATTCTATAAGCAGCTGGAGAGTGTTTCGGGATCATCAGCCCTTGTTCTTGTAGGTGACCTCAACCCACCAGACATCTGCTGGGAACTTAATACAGCTGAAAAAAAGCAGTCCAGGAAGTTTTTAGAGTGTGTGGAGGATAACATTTTTTGTCACAACTGATGGGTGAGCCCACCAGGGGAAGGACTATGTCAGATCTGTTGTTTGTAAATAGAGATGGGATGGCAGGAGTGGTGGTGGCTGGAGGTCATTTGGGGCACAGTAATCATGAAAT
>VWZS01005944.1:0-24762 GCA_013397075.1 Rhabdornis inornatus
ATATCTACATCTATATCTATATCCATATCTCATCTTTATCTATGTCTATCTCTACAACATCTACATCTACATCTACACCTACATCTATATCATCTATATCTATATCTAATCTATCTCTATCTCTATCTATATTTTTGGCTGCCTAAATCTGTTGGTTCTAATGCTGCTGAAATCCTATGAAGGGCACCCACAGCCTCCATGGTGCCTCCCCTTCCTAATCCAAGTCCAACAAAATATTCACTTACATTTATTATCACTCTGAAAAAATGCTGTTCTCCCTAAGAGTAAGGACAAGGCTTACAGAGAGAGTGGCACATTTCATCAGACAGGCAAAACAGCCAAACTTTTGCTCTGTCAGTCTTTCCTTAGGGCCTTTATGAAGAGATTTCTCCATGGTCTCCCCTGTGCAAGGACAGCTTCCCCATGGATGTGTCTGCAAGGTCTGCGATTTGTACAGCACAAAAAATGGTTTTGATAATCCATAACTTGCTTAACAAGGACTCCCCACACAAAAATGGTTGCTTGTGTTCAAAGGAATGCTTCTGGAGAGCTGCTTTGTGGCCAGTCACTCAACATTACTGAGCCTCATTAGACCAGAAAAGTACAGGCTTTCCCTCCAGGAAGAGTGCGTAAGTGTTGGGATTTCTAACCTTAGAAATGATTGGAACTGAGCACTTTGAAATGATAATTTTTCCTACAGCTGAAATTGAAAAGATGGCAGTTTTCTTTCCCGTGTCCATTCTCATTATTTATCAGAACTTAGGCTGTGATTTACATCCCTAACAAGTAAAATGGATAAGCCAGACTCCTTCCAGGCCACTGCATCCCATCTCCTCTGCCTGTTGCTGTTCCAGCCTTTACCAAACACTGCCACCTTCTGCCTGTCTTACACCTCACAGCTGAATTCCCACCACCCTTCGGGATTTTTTTTTTGCTCATCCTGCCGAATTCAGGATGTATGTCCTAGGAAAACTTGGAATACAAAGAAGAAATCACATATGCATATGCACAATCAACATGATCTGTAAATTGTTTTTTTTTTTTTCTAGCTGGCCTCTATTAATTGCATTAAGCTAATTTCCTAGCTTTAATTTGGAGGAAGGGAACTCTCCAGTACTGCTCCCCATGACCCAAAAATATTAAAATATTTTGCCCAGAGAAGCTGTGGCTGCCCCATCCCTGGAAGTGTTCCAGGCCAGGCTGGAACAGCCTGGGATAATGGAAGGTGTCCCTGCCCATGGCAAGCGTGGAACATCTTCAAGGTCTTTCCTAAACCAAACCATCCTGTGGTTCTAGGAAGAAAAACCCAAGTGAAGCATAACCATGGCTCAAAAATTTAAAAAAAAGGTCCCTTTTTTCTTCCTATCTTTTCTGATGAAATATTAGCTAAATGCGTTGTCAAGTGGATGAGGGGAAAAGTATCTGAAAGCCAAGTGAACCCAGATGTACTTTAAAGCCTCTCACATCACTCATTTTTAAGAATTCTTGGTATTTTTCCTTTCCTGATTGTAGGAAGGGATACCAAAACCACCCTCTGCTTAGAAAAATAAACGTTCTTAGTGAAGATGCTAATCCCTGCAGCAGCCAGCCTCAGGCCAAGTGGCACTTCCAGGCAGGAGCAGAGACCCTGGCCGCAGCCCTGCAAGAGAGATGGGCTCTGCACCATCTCCAGAGTAAATATTGAATTTCTAAACCCCCACCTTTAACAGAGAGCCAGTTCTTGCAGCTCGGGAGACTCCATGCATGCAAGAAAAGGCTGGGAATATTTCCCCTGCGTTGTAAACAGGATTTCCCCATGCTGAGGGAACAGTGGCATCTGGTGTTCACTGGGCTGTCCTACAGCCACCGCTTCCCAGGCAGCTGCTGGGACATTCCCTGGACATGGGCAGGGTTCACAGAACCACAGAATCACAGAATCATTGGGTTGGAAGAGACCTTAANGGGGGTTTGGCTCCCCAGTGGCACCAGCAGCATGCCCAAGTTGTGTCCCCAAATATCAGGTTGGGGCCCCAAGCCCATCTGAATGGCAGCTGGAGGCCAGGGTGGTGCATGAAATCCCAAATTGCTTCTAGTGAAGAAGAGAATCTTGTCAGGGCAGGAATTCCAGGAGCGTTGTGCATCTCCTTGATATTCTCTACGGAATTTACAAAAGGCAAATTACCCTCTGTATTTTGCTAACTGAAATACAATTTATTGGTCTCCCATCCTGAGTGAATGAAAGGACATTTCCTATGGAGGTGGACAGAGTGACCAAACAATTCCTGCTGGGTTCTAGCATTTTTCAAGCTGCAGATTCGCCAAAGCTCTGCATCCTTCTACTTCACCAAAGGCTGTTCTGTGATATTTTCAGGATACCCCATGACCAGTTTTATCTGAGTGCTGGGACTGACAGGCTTTGTTCTGTGTCTGTTGTGATCAGTCCATAAATACAAATTCTGAGCCTGGTTACTCCTCCCTGAGTGTGGAAAGGAGCTGTGAACCAACAAATTCCTGCTCCTCCTTGTGGCTGCACTCAGAAACTCAGCGCTTTGGCCACACGGGGCTTTATTTCAGCAGCTAAACTCACTCAGAGATACTGATTATTGTCCCTTTTGGGCAGCATGCCCTATTAAGTGATAACAAAATACATTTTGGGGACATCAGAACTGGTTTGACAGCTGTGACAAGGAGGGGTGGCTCTGTAAAGGCACTGCTGAATGCTGACCTCAAAAAAAAGAGGCAAAAAAAAAGTGAAAAAAAAGCACAGCTCAAAGGATTTCTCTTCTTGCCTCTGAGGTTTCCAAACCCATCAGGTGATTTTAAATAACAGGTAGCACTGTAAGTGACAATGTGCCAAGGGCTGAGTTTTGGGTGGTGTCACGCACTCCTCAGAACATGGATCTCTGTTCTGTGACAATTTGTTCAATCAAACCCTGGATTTGTCATGCAGCAAAGTTTATTTTCTGTAAAAACACGGGAGGTTTTCCAAAAGGCAGCTGAACTCCTGCTAGAAAAAAAAAATAAATCAGTAGGAAATGGGTACCTAATGCCAAATCCCACTGAAATTAAATTTGATCCCCATCATCTCCTACAAAGACTTTGGTCTTAGGTTGGCAAATGTAACTCCCTTAAGTCAACAGGCAATTTCAAGTGTGTGGAGAACAAGCTGCAGAGGTCTACAAATATCCCAACCCTTTTGCTATCAGCACTCAACATAAACATTGTTACCTGAATAGGTTCACAGAGAGAATAAGAAAGGCTGGTTTTGTAACATTTTCTTTATTAAACTCAGCTTTCACTGCTGTTCTGAGTTGACAAAAAATGTTTCCCAGGAAGACTGACAAACAAAAATAGCTCATAAATATATTTTTTTCAAACACTGTAGGTAAAAACAAATAAAAGCTCTGTTTTGCTACTCTGAGAGGCCCTGTGTAACCAGCATTTTCAACTGGCCAAATAGCAGCATGTGTGTTTATCAGTGAAAAATTTCCACTTGTTTTTAAATTATCAAATCCAGTGTTTTAAAAATTATTGCTCATTATCAGTCAAAACCCCAGGATAAAAAGGATGGTCATTACACTATCCTGCTGGTAATGAGGATTTTTATATTGCCAGTATGTGCAGCTTTGTGGTGGGATTTTTTTAGGCAATTAAGACCAAAACTTTTCAAAGTAGAACAAGATGCTGGGCAACCAATGTTCCAGGAGCCAAATTCTCAGCAGCTCTGAACTTGGCACCTTCCTAAATTCTACCTTCTTTTAAGATGTCAAGCTGAGCACCCTTGACAAAAACATCCCTCAAGCACTAATGGCTGGGGATGGAGCACCCAACTGTGACACCGCTCCAAGGCTTTGCTGCCTGGAATTAAATCCTGTCCTGGCACAGCTCCTGCCTCTTTCCCAGATTCCCTGGGACCTGCCTGGAGGTTTGGGGTGAGGAAGAGGACTAGTCACAGAGCTGTAGATGACGGAGGTGTTTCTTCTCTCTCGATGCTCCTCCAGGCTGGCGGGCTCAAGGGAGGGGACAGAAAGGAAGGTGGAAATGTGGATTTCCTCACAGCCTTGGAACCAGAGGCACCCGAACCTCTGCAGCTCCCTCGTGCCTGGGAGCACCCTGGGGCCAGCGCCCGCCTTTCCGTGCGCTCTGCTGGGCACAGCTCTCCTCCCACCTGCTTCTCCACAGGGAAACAAGGAGGGCACTCTGCGCTGAGCAGCCTGCCTCGTGCTGGAGAGACACATTCCTTCCTCAGGGCACTGCAGCCAGGACACTCTGCAGGGGCCCGGGGCCCTCGTCCAGCCTGTCCCCGCCGGGCCGCTTGGGATACACGGCGCTGGCCATCCGGAAAAACTCATCCGCAGCGTCCAGGGCGATGAGCCGGTCCTGCCAAACAAGGGGGGCTGGGGTCACTGGGGGGTGTAACAGGCACATCCCTGCCAAAGCCCTCCCTCCACAGCCACTCTCAGGCATCAGGGATCATCTTTTCCCACCAAGAGCATCCAGCTGCACAGAACTTGCAGAGGGGTGTGGAATTCACGGTGCTGAAACACTGGCATCTCCAAGTGCAACATCTGGGATTGCCCCAGATGCCACCATGTATCTGGGCATCCTCTGGCTCACCTGCTCTCTCCCCCTGGTGTGAGCTCCCTGCAGAGCTGGATGCTGGGGGGAAGGTGTGCTTGGAGTACTCACCACCATGAAGGCACATCCCTGCCCAGGGCCCTCCCTCCACAGCCACTCTCTAATCAGATTAGGGCTCATCTTTTCCCGCCAAGAGCATCCAGCTGCACAGAACTTGCAGAGGGGTGTGGAATTCACGGTGCTGAAGCACCGGCATTTCCAAGGAAAGTGGAATAGCCAAGCCAAGTGCAACATCTGGGATCATTCCAGATGCCACCATGTGTCTGAGCATCCTCTGGCTCACCTGCTCTCTCCCCCTGGTGTGAGCTCCCTGCAGAGCTGGGTGCTGGGGGGGAAGGTGTGCTCAAAGGTGTGCTCAGAGGACTCACCACCACGAAGAGGTAGCGCTCAGAAAGCTCCCAGCTGGTCGGGAAGATGTTGGTCTCTTCCGAGAGCTTTAACAAGATGTCCCGGGCTTTGCTCATGTTCTGAGAGTCACTGATGATGCTGAGTTTGGTCACTGACAAGAGGGAATCTGCTTCCTTCTGGAAACCTGCGAAAGAGATGTTACAGAAACAAATCAAACATGAACTTTGTGATGTGTGATTTGGGTTTTTAAATGTGAGAATCAGTAGTATTGTAGAATTTTTTGTTAGCTAATAGCTTAAGAAAAAGTAAGGTCATCTCTGAGCCCTTCAGGCTCTTGGAAGGTTTCTTATGCCCCCTCCACCCTGGGAAGCTGCATTCCTACTTCCTGAAACAAACCAGCCTCCCTCAGGCAGGCTGTGGGACAGGTAGAAACTTGCTGGTGGGGAAATAAATCACAAAAGTAGTCACAGCGAGTTCGTTGCTGGTTTTCCTGAAAAAAGGGGTGTGAATATGCACAACCCAGGGTGCTGATTCAGCTCCCCCACGTTCCTGATGCTTACCAGAGCTTTCAGGGCTGGTGGGGCTCCTTAAATCAGGTAACAGGGATAAAACCTGTGGCAGTGATGAACACCAGACTAATTGTTCCTATAGCAGTCAGCATTGATTACAGGAAGGGTATCCAGGGAAGGAAAAGTGAAGGAGAGTGAAATGGCCACCATTAACTCTGTTCAGCTCCAGGGGGCTGGTGGTGATGCATCTCACATGGAAACATTCATGGGGTTAAGAGTGGTGGGCTTATGATTAAAGCAGAGGTCTAGATAACAGAACATAGCAGGTTTCACATTTGGTTGCTCATTTAGCTTCATTAAGGCCAAATGATCCTCGGCCTTGAGCTTCCCCAGCCTTTGCACAACCTTTCCAGAGCCACTGTGGATGTGAGAGGGATGTGGCAGAGCCATTGTCAGCCTGCAGTGAGACATGGAAGGACGCCAAGTGATCCCTCCCAAGTGATCCCTCCCAAGCTTGGCCTGCACAGGCTGTGTGAGCACCTGGGTGCAGATCAGGGTTAACAGCTGGTTATGGATTTATGGTGTTCCTCCCACACAAATGCCAGAATAGCAGGTAGGGCAAGAGTGGCTGAGATACCCATCTCTGGCTCCCATTGAGGGTATCCTAAAATAGATTCACTCATCCTCCTCTCATCAGCCACCAACCACCTCCAGAGCATGATGGAAGTCACCCAGCTGATGTGCTGGCACATCCCCAGTGTCACATGCTGTGTGCCAGGCAAAACCCCGTCACACCCATCCCCACCTCTTGGAAACAGCACTAGGAGGGTTCTGTGGAGCAATTCCAGTTGCTGAAAGAGTATTTCAAATCCACTTGGGAGCAAACAAGGTGAGTGGCTTAGCTCTGATCAGCTGCCATTGGCTAAGAAAACAAAATAGATGTATCTGTGCTTCCATCTGAAAGGAATATTCATTCCTTCCTGCTTATCTTGTTTAGAAAAACCCAGGGTGAACTCCCACTGCAAGGATTCCACAAGGAAGCTTGAAATGGATGACTGTGCTTGCTGTTATGGGCTTGGAAGGTGATCATGGCTCAGAAGCTTTTGACGTGCCTGGTGTCCCTGTCCCTTCCCCTGAGCGCTGGGGAGCCTCAGATACCACACAGGACACCTGAAGGCACTGCTCAGCAGCCTCTTTTTACTTCCCTCCTCCCCAGCTTGATTTTGTGGAGCTGTTCCCATCCTCAGCCACGTGGGATCTCACATTCAGTACCACTGGAATCACATCCCTTTGGCCTCCAGCTTACCTAAATCCTCCAAAATGTGTTTCCACCTGCTCCTCACTTCTTTCCGGGTCTGNAACACCCTTACAGGATTAGGGCTCATCTTTTCCCGCCAAGAGCATCCAGCTGCACAGAACTTGCAGAGGGGTGTGGAATTCACGGTGCTGAAACACTGGCATCTCCAAGTGCAACATCTGGGATTGCCCCAGATGCCACCATGTATCTGGGCATCCTCTGGCTCACCTGCTCTCTCCCCCTGGTGTGAGCTCCCTGCAGAGCTGGATGCTGGGGGGAAGGTGTGCTTGGAGTACTCACCACCATGAAGGCACATCCCTGCCCAGGGCCCTCCCTCCACAGCCACTCTCTNCTAATAGCTTAAGAAAAAGTAAGGTCATCTCTGAGCCCTTCAGGCTCTTGGAAGGTTTCTTATGCCCCCTCCACCCTGGGAAGCTGCATTCCTACTTCCTGAAACAAACCAGCCTCCCTCAGGCAGGCTGTGGGACAGGTAGAAACTTGCTGGTGGGGAAATAAATCACAAAAGTAGTCACAGCGAGTTCGTTGCTGGTTTTCCTGAAAAAAGGGGTGTGAATATGCACAACCCAGGGTGCTGATTCAGCTCCCCCACGTTCCTGATGCTTACCAGAGCTTTCAGGGCTGGTGGGGCTCCTTAAATCAGGTAACAGGGATAAAACCTGTGGCAGTGATGAACACCAGACTAATTGTTCCTATAGCAGTCAGCATTGATTACAGGAAGGGTATCCAGGGAAGGAAAAGTGAAGGAGAGTGAAATGGCCACCATTAACTCTGTTCAGCTCCAGGGGGCTGGTGGTGATGCATCTCACATGGAAACATTCATGGGGTTAAGAGTGGTGGGCTTATGATTAAAGCAGAGGTCTAGATAACAGAACATAGCAGGTTTCACATTTGGTTGCTCATTTAGCTTCATTAAGGCCAAATGATCCTCGGCCTTGAGCTTCCCCAGCCTTTGCACAACCTTTCCAGAGCCACTGTGGATGTGAGAGGGATGTGGCAGAGCCATTGTCAGCCTGCAGTGAGACATGGAAGGACGCCAAGTGATCCCTCCCAAGTGATCCCTCCCAAGCTTGGCCTGCACAGGCTGTGTGAGCACCTGGGTGCAGATCAGGGTTAACAGCTGGTTATGGATTTATGGTGTTCCTCCCACACAAATGCCAGAATAGCAGGTAGGGCAAGAGTGGCTGAGATACCCATCTCTGGCTCCCATTGAGGGTATCCTAAAATAGATTCACTCATCCTCCTCTCATCAGCCACCAACCACCTCCAGAGCATGATGGAAGTCACCCAGCTGATGTGCTGGCACATCCCCAGTGTCACATGCTGTGTGCCAGGCAAAACCCCGTCACACCCATCCCCACCTCTTGGAAACAGCACTAGGAGGGTTCTGTGGAGCAATTCCAGTTGCTGAAAGAGTATTTCAAATCCACTTGGGAGCAAACAAGGTGAGTGGCTTAGCTCTGATCAGCTGCCATTGGCTAAGAAAACAAAATAGATGTATCTGTGCTTCCATCTGAAAGGAATATTCATTCCTTCCTGCTTATCTTGTTTAGAAAAACCCAGGGTGAACTCCCACTGCAAGGATTCCACAAGGAAGCTTGAAATGGATGACTGTGCTTGCTGTTATGGGCTTGGAAGGTGATCATGGCTCAGAAGCTTTTGACGTGCCTGGTGTCCCTGTCCCTTCCCCTGAGCGCTGGGGAGCCTCAGATACCACACAGGACACCTGAAGGCACTGCTCAGCAGCCTCTTTTTACTTCCCTCCTCCCCAGCTTGATTTTGTGGAGCTGTTCCCATCCTCAGCCACGTGGGATCTCACATTCAGTACCACTGGAATCACATCCCTTTGGCCTCCAGCTTACCTAAATCCTCCAAAATGTGTTTCCACCTGCTCCTCACTTCTTTCCGGGTCTGCCGTAAAGTATAAATGTCATAGTTGAGCTTCTGCCACTCCTGCAAAGCAAAGGGATGAGAGACACTCAAGACATTGGGATCTGCTGCTTTTCATGGAATTTCTTTGAGGAAGGGAGCCAGAGGTGCAGAGCTGGTGCAGGCACTGAGCTATGAGGTGGTGGGTGTGAAGGTCGATGACCAGGCTGCTTTGCCCTTGTTAGAAATCACACTGACCAACACAGAATGTTGAGCTTGACACTTGGCTCAGCATTTCTGTGTCTTCTCTGTTCAAAACAGCTTCCAGTTTCCCTGAAATTACAGAATTTAGCTCAGGTGTTGCTGACAACTGCTCCTCAGTCAGACACAGAGCCCTGTTTGGTATGCACTGGAGCTGGCAGGTGTTCAGAAGTACTAGAAAACAAGAAAAACAGATTTTTTTTTCAAGATCGGGGTACCCTCTTTTAAAAGAGGTGCACATGGGTGGATCTGACATGATAACCCTTAGTGGCTGCCACTTGCTGCAGTTAATGCACAGCTGAAATCCTTGCACTGCACCTCCAGCTCTAGAGCTGGATAACGGGACACTGAGCAAGAGGAAAGGGTTTGGGGTTATTTATTAAAGGCACACCAGCACATTTAACCACACAAGTTCCATGGTGGGCTTGGCAGTGCTGTGTTAATGGCTGGATTCCATGATATTAGATGACTTTTCCAACCTAAATGGTTCCACGACTCCATAAACATGGATTCGTGTGGAAATGACGTGTTGTGCAAGAAAACCAGGAGCACTTTTCCCAGCCCTTCCTAGCCAAGTTTAATCAATGCACACACTGCATTTTTAGAAGCAGCAGGGTCACAACATTACCTGATAACTTCCTTCCAGTAACAACCTTAATTAATCTCATTTCTTAGCAAGGGATTACCTAGATGGGCTCCTGAAGAATAAAGAGGTGTTAACCTGTGCTGTCACCCTGAGATTTTCCTACAGGCCATGCTGGGTTCAGAGCACAAAAACAACACCCACAGACGTCAGCTGTGTGTCAGAAATCCCACTGTTCTCTGGTACTTGGTCAAAGAGCTGACTTGATTCCATAAAGGTTTGATAATTCCTGTGTGTTTTTTCCCCTGAATGTGGCTGACATGCCATGACTGCAGAGATTTAAAGCCAAGCCTGTTTTCCTGCTGATCAGCACGAGCTGCAGGAAGCCCTGGGAGATTACATTTTGGAAAAAGCAGCCAGCAGGGTTAAGTCAGTGGTGACTTCAGGTCAGGAGAGCAGGGGAACCAGCTCTGCCACAGCCACTCACTCACACAAAACAAAATCCCCTTCCAGAGGCATATCTCCCTCTCCCCTGAAGTGGCACTTGAGAACAGCTTTGCTGTTTGCACAGGACAGCACCTGGCTGCGAGCACAAGGCACCAGAGGAATGGGGCAGGGGCAAGACTTTCCTCTGCCATGACAGCAGCTCAGAGCTGGGAACTGAGCTCCTCTGGGTGGAAAAGAAAAGAGGAGGAGGTATTGTGTTAAAGCTTTGTGGGAAGTTTATTGAAAACTTGAGAGTTTGTAGAAAGAGGCTGAAAAACTGCATGATGCCTTGGTCCCTGCTGCCAGGTGCTCCTTGGAAATGCCTGGGCCCTCTCGTGACCCCCTGGCACAGGCAGAAAGGAGAGGGAGCCAGTCTGGCCGTGCTGCTGGGGAATAGCTGTGTGTCTCTGCCCTCCCAGGGAGACAAACACGGCTTTTAGTGCACACAATCCACCCAGACAGCCACTGTGACCCCAGGCGTGCTTCATGCTGGGAATTAGGGAGCTGGGGCACTGGGAAAGATGCTCCTCCCCACAAATGTGCCCTCCTGGCACCCAGCAGCAGCTTTGAGGGCTTTCAGTGGGGATTTACCCCGTGGTAGGAGCCAGACTCCTGGCTAAGAGCAGTGAGCAGTGCTTAGCATGCAGGGAAGCTGCTCCTGATTTTCTCTGGATTAACAGCAGTGTGCTTTCCCTTGTCTATTTTTGTTTTAAGGGAATCTAGGTTATGTCTTTCTTGTACATCACAGTGTCTGAGTTGTGTTATGGAAGTGAATATGGCGAATACTCAGTCCCAGGGGAGCTCTGACAGTGTCCTGTCGATAGAGAATTTGGGAATGATTTTGGTAATTTATTAACTGTGGTGCCACCTCTTGCTCTGGTGGGATTTCTTTTGCCTGAGCATGGAGCTGAATGTGTTTACATTTCTGTAGAAAGCTGGGAGGAGGATGCTCCCAGCCACTGAGAAGGAGCTAGGGAAGCAGAGATTATCAGGATGATGTGGGCTGAGCTCTCAAAGGGACTCTGCCCTGCTCTCCATCAGTCTCAGAAACCACTGGATTTTCCCAGGCAATTCCTTGCAGCAGAGACATCTGACCTGCCAAGGGCTATTCTCTGAGTGCCTTTAATGAGGGAATAAACTCAAGAGCATCTTTCCACACCCAGAATTATCCTAAAAAGCATCTCCCTCGAGTTACACAGCAGTGAAAGGGCAAAGCTTGCCCTGGCCCTGCACAGGCAAGGGCAACATCAGAAGCTTTGGGGAGGGAGTTGCTGTGAGTCACCAGGGAGTGTTTGGAAGGGGCCAGGCAGCATCACTGGGCTGCTCAGCCCCACCAAACCCCTGTCCCTCAGAAATCAGATGGAATTCCTGGGGCAGGGAGGAGGTTTCTGGCACACAGGACTGGGAAAGCACAGGGGGAGACTGAAACACCAAATGTGTGGCTGTTTCTGGGACATCCCAGCATTGTAATCCTTTAAGAAATAGACTCTTTTGCCAAATCTCAGTTAACCACAGGGAACCAAATCAGGTTGCAGTTCCCAGCACTGTTTTTTGCAGCCAGTTTTGCCCTTTAAACCTACAGATACCAGTGGGGGCTTGAGAAAACCCTGAGTGTGTGAGTCAAGAATCTCCCAGGAGCAACAGGGAAACCCCACTGCCTCCCTTCTCTACAAGCTCAGCCCTTCAAATATTTACCTGGAAAACTTCCCCACACTCTCTAGTGTGAAACATTAAACCTGCAAATGCCAAATGACGTGGAATAAGCCAGGCTGGTACATAACTCAGAGCTCTGGGAACAAATGTGCCAAGAGAACAGGCAACACTGTCCAGCTTCTCATCCCTGATCATATGAATGTTTCCTAATTACTAGGGAGCTTTCTTCACATTGCCAGAACAATCCTCTAGCAAATCCATTGCCTTTATTCTCTTAAAAGCAATTGAGGTCACTGTTCTGTTCAAGAGTTATTTTAGAAATGAGGTCAAAACAGAGTTAGCAGGGAAAGACTGCAAAATCTCAGTCCAGCCAGGTACCAGGGATGTTCCTGCTCTGGCTTCACTGGAAGTAGCCGAACAAATATAAACTATAGACCAACATCTCAGAATAAGCTTAAATTGGATTCAATTTAAGAGAGGCATGCAGACATTAAGAGGGTCAGATCTGGGCTCCCCAGCCCTGGATAAATCCCATCCACCTCTCTATGCCCCAGTAACAGCTGGTCACAATTCTGACCCTCTCTGTAACCTGTTAAGAAAAGAATAATCCTGTAGGAAAGCAGAAGGAGAAAGAAAAATAGCCCCTACCAGCTCATTAATGGGCTTTTCAGGGGGATCATGCCAGTGTGGATCTGCTAGCCAGGACCCTGGCAGGGATGCAGGCAGAGGAATTGCCTTTGTTATGGAGTTTATGATCTCACCGTTCCCTAAGGAGTAAGCCCAGAGGAGAGAGGAACACTGCATTTACAGCAAGCCATGAGAACAGGGGGTTTTCCTCAGTCACCATGAAAATACCACCTTTAGTTTCTGTTCCCAGAGCTGTGGCACAGCTGCCCAAGCCCTGGCTCCCTCTCTGAAGCCAGGATTGGTGCACAGCTCCCTGCCCAGGGCTGGGTAACTCCACACACCCCAGCAGAGAAACCAGGGTCACCCCAGAGTGGAGCTCATGGAGGGGATTCTGTGCCCAGCAACAACCGCAGTGCAGCCCTTGCTGCTCATTTCACCACCAGATCTCAGATTTATTTTACCCTACAACACAGTAACAGATTTATTTTACCCTATCCAGTGCAGCCCTGGCTGCTCATTTCACCCTGCCAGCAGGGACAAGAGGAAGACACAGCTCCACATGGATCAGATGTGGGTCCTGCCCCACGGTGGGGGCAAAGAACTGACCCCAGGAGAGGGCACCAACACTGCCAAGATGGTGCCAAACAGATAAATAACACAGGATGGACAGCAACCTGCTTTTTGGGATCCTTCCAAATCCCTGAGATACAGGTGGGGAATGGCAAAGCACACAGTGAGTGCACTGCACACCAATTTCTTTGTCAAATGAAGGAGCAGAAATGCAGGAAGTTCTCCTTTCAGTCAGTTTTAACCACAGGAAGAAAAGAACCTATGGTTTTGTAACACTTGTGCACCACACAAGGAAACTGTTCCTCCATCCTCTGTCCTGCAGTATCCACAGGCTCACTCTGGGGATTTTGGGAGCAGAGCAGCCCCCAGAGCAGATGATGGCTTTTGCAGCCCAGTGCTGTTCTGCAATTAAGACTTCTTTTCCTCTCTCTGAGCTGAAGTCTCATTAGGAGGGAAGGGCTCTGCAATCTGGCCTAGTTTTAAAATGCTTGCTGGGGTAAGGAGAGATTTTGGCACCAGGGGCCAAGCACAGGAATGTTGGCTTTGCTGTCCAAGCCCCCCCCTGTCCTGCCACCCAGCTGGAAACTGCAGCAGCCTGCTGGACTTGCCTGTGGTGCCTCAGTTTCCCAGCTGTGAGAGGGGACAGCAGAGCCCCTGCCAATCCCAGAGCCACACTCAAAGCAGAGTACAGTGCCTTGGCTTTCCTCAAAACTCTCCTCACTGCTGTCCTGATGTGCTCCTCAGGCTTTTTATTGCTTGCACTGCATGGAAAAGCGGAGTATGTGATGCTACCTTTGCTATTGAGAGGAAGCCCCGTGAGTTTTGGGCTTTCCTTTCCCACTGGCAGGCACAGGGACTGCTCAGACCCACTAAAAACCCTACAGATACCCTGAAGGCAGGAGAAAGGGCAGGATTTAGGACAGGCAGCCACACTGGGTTTAGGACATGGAGGGCCAGGAGCACTTTCCTGCCCAGCCACACCTGATGCTCTTCCCTGCCCCCTGAACAAAGGTGACACAAAACACTCCAGTGCAGCCCCTAAATGGAGCTGTCCCTGTTTCTTTCAGCCCCTTGGGGATGGATGAAGCTCCCTGGCTTCAGACAAGCAACTCAAGGTAGAGAGAGCAGCAGTGGGGAGAGATCTCCAGTTAGAGCCCTAAAGGTCACATGCCACATTGTAAACTATGATTAAATCAAACTCACCAAAAAACAATCCCATTAAATGGGGATTCTGGCCAACTGTATACAAGGATTCCATGACCTCTTTTAGCTGATTACAACTTGTAATTTTGATTTATCTGTAGTTTAAGGCTTCCTATAAAGCTGAGCTGGCTTTTGGTTTCCAGACACAATCACAGGCGAAACAGTTAACAATCCTGCAGGCTCTTGCATGGAGTGGGATCACATTGAAGTTAAACATGAAGCCTCCAGGCTTTCCTGCAAACGTTCTGGAGTCATGAAAGCAATCAGAGAGGGGAAAATGTGTCACTGTTTACTACAGCCTACTCCTAATCAGGCCACTGCAATCTCCTTTGCACTGAAGTGCCTTAGCAAAGGAAATCAGGGCTGCAAAACAGCCTTTATGTAACAGCCATGATTTTCCCTTTCCCACTAAGAGCTGTGCCAGTTCCCTGCTTCCCATAACTGCCCTGCATCCCACTGGAGAAGGATTTCACTTGACTTGTCCCTGGAGTGGCAGCAGAGCTCTGGGCACTGCCAGGGTTGTACAAACATCAGCCTGGCCACGGAAAGGACAAACAGGGGAAATCTAGAACCAAAACAGCAGCCTGGAAAGGCAGGAAACCCAGCACACATCTGTGGGTTGTGGTGCTTGCAGGGCATCATTCCCAAGCATGTTCCAGCTGCCATGAATGCCTGGGAAACCTTCCTGGAATCTTCCTGATATGTGAGAAACAAATTCTTCCTATCCACTGTAAAGCATCTTCCTCATGTTCTTCCCACTCCCTGTCACTTTCTTTTCCTTTCTCTGTCCCTTCTATTCATCCACTCAGTTTTCTTCCCTGAGAAGTCCCTGGTCTCCATCTCAAGCCTACCTTGTGTCTTTTCCCACATTCCTGCACGTAGGCAGCCCATTACTGACCTCCTGACTTCCTTGGTTTTCAAGTGTGAGCTGCTGTGTTCCCTCACTTCTCCACGGACAGCACATAACCTCTGGTTTGGGCTGACCAAAGATGTACAAAAATACAGATTTCTGAAGGGGATGGAGAGTGAGGGGAGAAAAGATTCTGGAGGGAATTTATGCTCCATGAAATAATGCCCTAGGAGTGCACTGGAAGCATCCAAGCCAAGGAGAACACAGAGATTCTCACAATGAACCCAAGGGTACCATGGAGGTGAGAAACACACCACAACTCAGGGCAGCCCCACCCAAGCTTCCCAGGGGTGAGGTGGCCACAGAGACATCCACAACAGGTGTAGGATAAAATCTGGAGGGTGATGGAACAGGTGGGAGGGCCTGGTGCCTACATGAGCCACCGTGGGGGACTTTGGGGTATCCACAAATTGAAGGGTATCCAGCTTACCCCACAATTGGGGTATCCAGCTTAATTGAAGGAAAGGCATTGACCTGCTGGTGTCAGCCCAGAGAAGCCCAGCAAGGTGATCAAAGGGATGGAGCAGCTCTGCCATGAGGAAAGGGAGAAGAGAAGAGAGAAGAGAGAAGAGAGAAGAAAGAGAAGAGAAGAGAGAAGAGAGAAGAGAAGAGAAGAGAAGAGAAGAGTCCAGGGTGACCTATTTGCCTTCCAGTGCCTGAAGGGAATCCATAGGAAAGATGGGGCAAAACTATTGACAAGAGCCTGGAGAGACAGGACAAGGGGGAATGGCTTCAAACTGACAGAGAGTAGGTTTAGATTGGATATTAGGAAAAAAAATCCTCCCTGGGAAGGTGGTGAGGCTCTGGCACAGGAAGCTGTGGCTGCTCCATCCCTGAAAGAGTCCAAGGCCAGGTTGGACAGAGCTTGGAGAACCTGGGACAGTGGAAGGTGCCCATGGCAGGGGGTGGCACTGGATGAGCTTTAAGGTCTCTTCCATCCCAAAGCGTTCTGTGACTCTGTGATTAACCACACACTGCCAAAACCTGAGGGGTGATGAATACCCCAAACCCCAGCCCGTGGTGGAGCTGAGCTCTGGCTCTGCCTTGTGGGATTTTGCCCTTCCAACCCATTTCCCACTCTGCCTCACCTCCGAGTCTTTGTCCAGCTGGTTCCTGACCACGATCATGTTGTAGAGCACACGGTCATCATCAGCCTCAGTGTGGGTCACATCGTGGGGGGTGCTCCACAGGTTCTGCTCCTCATCCCGAGCCAGGGTGGCTCCAAAGGACGCGTAGGGATTGTTGTTACTGCAGAGAGAGAGGGGCAGGCATCGTCAGCACCGGGCTGGCTCCTGCTACCTTCCCACTGCTGCTGTCAGAGGGGAGCACAGGGTGTCAGAGATGACTGCTGTGATGGTTGACTCTCACAATTAAAGGATAAACACTGTGTGTATGTTAATTTTGGTAGGTATATATATTATTGTGATATATCCTCCCCTAGTAAGCACATGGCAGTTTAATCCTGTGCTCCCAGCGCTGCTCTTTCTCCTTATTCAGTCTTCTGTTGTATTTTTGTTAAGGTTTAATAAGTCTTTGAAATTCTACAAGTGAGCATCGTTTCTCACAGGGGAGACAGAGGTTTTTTCCTTAGCAAACATCCTGACCAGCAAGCCATGGTTCAAACCAAACCATGCCATGCCCAGAGGTGCCCCCAGCCATCAGCTCCTACCTCAGAGCAGCAGGGATGTGCTGAGCTGTGCAACAACACACAAGGCATGAAAGGATATTCACCCCAGCTTATTTTGGAAATGTCCTCAGCTTTCTAATGAACTCCAGGCTTTATATGCTTAGCAAAACTGAGCATCATCTTCTGGGAAGGTTGTCCCCACAGAAGAGAGGAGCTTTTCTCTACACTGGGGCAGTTCTCTGTTTTATGGCTTTATGTTGTTATTGGGATGTGCAATTTTTTAACAAGGACACTTCTGCCAACAGAACTTTCAGCAGGGGATTCCCACAAAGTGTCTAATCAAGATGTCCAGCCACTTGGGCAGAACAATACAAACTGAGAACTACTTTTTGCTTTACCACCCTTTGGCAATCCCTGCTGACTTCTTGTCAGAACAACCCACTGTTTATTTTGTTTGCTGCCCAAACCCCATTCCTTTCCCAAGGAACCCATCCAGAGAATCTTCAGGTAATGCTGTGGGTGCCATGGCACCAAGCCATAAAAAGATGCTAAGAGGAGCTCCAGCACACAGACGAAATAGAAAAAACCTAATTCCCATCAGCATTCCAGCAGGAAGGTTAATTAGACTTTCAACAAACCGAAAACCTGAGCAACAGGTAATAAGGGGAAAGATAATCTCTTATAATCTCTCATTAAAGACAAGCAAGCAAAGGTAACTTGGAGGGTGTGGAGGGGCACAACCCCCAGTTTTCCAGTGGTGGAGGAGACAGGGAGGGAGCACTCAGGAGCCAGCAAGAGTTCACTCCCACCCTGCCTTCCACAGCTTCTTCCCACTCGGGCATTTAGCAGTAAGCTTGACATTTGAATTACTTAAAACACCGGTATTTAGCAATAACATTGCCACACCTGAGCTTTTCTGAGCCACTCCCTCCCTCCCAGCTCGAAGGGCACTTCCCAGCACATTCCCATTTCCAAATCACAGCATGGAGCATCCTGTAAGGCATGTGGCAATGGCCAGGAGTTAGCAAATCCATTCCAGCACCGACAGCTCTTCCAAGCAGCATTGCCAAGGAAGACATGGGAAGGAGAAAAGAACAGCAGTGGCTTTGCAGGTTAAGGAATCTCCGTGGGACCAGAAGGGACATTTGGGACAGGGAGCATTTCATACTGTGGATTTTACCCAGAAAATGGTGAGCACCAATGCTTCATTAACTGATTTCTACTCCAGGGGGCTTTCAGTTCACATTAAATTTTGGCATTTGGAGCCCAAATATTTTGTTTATTTTCATCCTGAGTGCACTATCTGAGCCAGGCCTCACCTTCACACATCAAGACACAACCAAGCAGCGCCCAAACCTAAAACTCAGCTAAAAAAGCTGAAATCTCAAGCAATTCATTCACTTTAAACAGCACTGAGGTAAAAACAAAAATAAAAATACAGCCAGCAAGCTATTGCAAGATCCCCACTATGAAATAACACATCACAGCCCCCCGAGAAGGGGCAAGCACTAGGCTGTTAGATTAATTATTATTAATTATTCTGGCACATGTGTAGAAGAGCAGGTGACTTTCCACTTCCCCGAATTGATAGAAGCTTTCCTTCTTAGGGCCAGCATTAACCGGATGGAGGTGCCAGGTGAGGAGGCAGCAGAAGGAGTCTCTCCACACGTGTGCCCGGTTCCCGAGAGGTTAATGCCAATTTCCTGCCCTGGAAGCCCCATGCTCGGGATTAGCCGGTTATTATTTAGGTAACTGCTTTACCAGGAGGTTTCAAGCCATGTGTCCCCAGCTCTGCCATCACCTGACAGGGATGCAGGACACGCCGGGAGCATCCCAGGAGGGCACGGTCCCTGCTCCATCCCGGGGCTGGCATCGGGGAACGAGGGAGAGCCGCAAAACACTGATTTTTTGCCCTCTTTGCACAGCTCTTCTCCACGAACCAGGGAGAACCTATGGGTACAACATCCCCCAACGCCACGCTCTGTGCACAAAGCAGATGTGAGCGACAGCAGGAGAGCAGCATCTGCTCCCCAGAGAAGAACACACGCTAAAAGCTCCGACTGTGCATCGTCACCTCCTCCTCCCCATCCCCGCACGGAGCCAGGCTGCGGAGCTCCGCGTGCTCACATGGAAAAGGGAAGGCTTCCAGAGCCCCTCCCAGTGCCTAAAGGGGAGAATGACTTTTACTGCTAGGACAAGGGGGAACGGTCTTAAACTAAACGAGGAGAGATTTGGATTAGATGTTAGGAAGGCATTCTTCCGTGTGAGGGTGTTGAAGCCCTGGCACAGGTTGCCCAGAGAAGCTGGGATGGATGCCCCATCCCTGGAAGTGTTGGATGGGGCTTGGATCAACCTGGGATAGTGGAAAGTGTCCCTGCCACGGCAGGGAGTGGGACTGGATGGTCTTTAAGGTCCTTCCATCCCAGTCCATTGTGGGGTTCTGTGACCCCAGCCTGCGAACCGAGCTCTGCACACCCCAGAGCTGCCCGGCAGTGACACCCGAGCCCTGCTCAGGAACGCAGGGCCCCCCTTTTTGTCCAGCTCTTCTATTGAAATCCCAGCGCGCAAAGACATCCGAGGGGATGCTGCGGGCAGGGATCCCGCGGGCATCCAGGGAATCCAGCCCCTGTGGCTGCCGACAGGGCGGAAAGAGAGCGGGGAGCGGCTCCGAGATCAGGCAGGGGATGGATGCCCGGTGACAGCGCGGGGAGCGGGACAGGGACAGCGGGGAGATGAAGCTCGGGGCCGGCTGGGCGCATCCCCCGGGTCCCATCTCAGCAGGGTCTCACCTGAGCAGAGGCTCCTTCTCGGGCGCCGCCGCCTCCCCAGCGCAGCATCCGCAGCAGCCGAGCGACCGCAGCCAGGCCCGCAGCCCCATCGGCGCCGCCGGAGAGCCGGGCACGGCAGGACCGGCCCCACGGCCGTCCCCTGTCCCCGCCCCAGCGGGGCCGGCCCGGGCTCCGCTCCGCCCCCACCGCCCTGCCCGGCCCTGCCCTGCCCCGTCCTGGCCCCGCCGGAGCGGCCGCTCCTCCTTCTGCATCCTCCTGGAACCGCCTTCCCGCATCTTCCTCCTGCACCCTCCTGCATGGTCCTGCATCACCCTCCTGCACTGTTCTACATCATCCTCCTGCACTCCTCTGCAGCCCCCTGCACCCTCCTGGACCCCTAGGCGCCCTTCTGCATCCTTCCAATCCCTCCTGTACCCTCTTGTCCTCTGCAGCATCTTTCCCTGACCTTTTGCATCCTTGCTCGCCCTCCTCCATCCCTCTGCATCCTCACACTCCCTTCCACACCCTTCGCACCCTTCTGTGCCCTCCTGCACCGTCCTCAATGTCACATTGTATTTGTGGCCTCCACCCCCCGTGCCTCCACTAGAACAGACCATCACTGGCCATGACAGAACCCAAAAATCCCCCTTTTCCAGCCCTCTGCACCACTATACTTCCAGACCTGTTCCCACTTGGCTTTTGGGACACAGGACTGTGATCCTGGGGGCTGCAATGGGAAATGGGCAGAAGGGGATGGACTCAGCTGTCTTCTGGTACAGGGGCTTCTGAGGAAGAAGAGAAGAACCTAAAAGCACCATGCCTTCTCCTTTTTTTTCTCCCTGTTGTCAGGAAAATTAATCCACAAGCACCAGAGTTCTGTATC
The DNA here is from genome assembly GCA_013397075.1 of Rhabdornis inornatus. Lineage (NCBI taxonomy): Eukaryota > Metazoa > Chordata > Aves > Passeriformes > Rhabdornithidae > Rhabdornis > Rhabdornis inornatus. Next base: position 20,230 of record VWZS01005944.1, read on the forward strand.
CAAAAAGGAGACAGAGGAGTCCTGTAACTTTATTAGAGTACAGGGACAGGCCACGGGACATCTCCCTGGGGTCTCTCAAATTTTTGGAGGGACACAGCCTCCCTTTTTATCCTAATTTCCTGGCTGCATTTCCCTCTCTCTTTCCCCATTGAGGTACTTGAGAGACACAGACTCCCCAAAAAGCCTAATAACTAAGACCCCCTCTCATGTATACTACCCCCGCCATATTTTTCTTTTTATTTGTGTCTCTGTTCTTTTTCTCTAAATCCAGAGATTTAGCACAGTGTCAATTAGTGGAATTCCTATTAATTCCTATGGAATTGATGGTTCCCCCCATTGCTTCTCTCATCTCTCTGTATCTGGCCTTTTCTACTATCAAACCCACACTTTGTTTGTAAAGACAATGAGCATGAGACTCCTTCTCCTTCCTTTCACTCTCTTACATTCCTATCACACGCCTGGCTGGGATCCCAAGAAGGAAAACTTAAAGTCTGTATTAAGATGGTCCTGGATCTTGTTTAATCACCACAAATTTGTTTGCATTTCAGAGCAGCCCATCAGGCATCAGCCAGATACAGAGCACTTGCTCTGAGCCTGGTTTGGCCACGCACATCCCCAAGAGTTGTTTAATTTTAGCACAGCAGCTTCTTGATGCCACTGGACTTCTTGCTTATGCCAGCAGATATAATAATATCAGCTACTACACCCTCGTGCCCAGTGTGTGCACGCAAGGAAAGGTGAAATAAGATCATTTTGAGCTCTTGTTTCTCTCCTTTTTATTCCAGAATTGTTAATTCATCATCAGCGGATCCAGCCCCTGCGTGGGGAATGGGAGATCTCAGGTTGCTCGGCCACAGATTCTCAAGTGACTTCTAAATTTCATTTAATTCACTGGCTCCAACCAGCTTTCCCATCTTCCTGAATTAAAAGGTGAAATGCTGGGAGAAGGACTCGCTGTTATTGTTTCCGGAAGCCCCCAGTGCTGGGCTTTGCTCCCAGCTCCTCCCACGCTGCCCATCACTCATTCCATCAGAAAGATTTATGGCCGGATGAGCCGAGGGGCGAGGCAGGATTGCAAAGCTAAGGGTGCTCTCCTCTGCAGGCTTCCTGCTCTGCCCTTGAGCGTGTCCCTGCCTGCCTTTATTTCCCCTCCATTTCCAGCCTTTTGTGTGCTGGAGCACGACAATCACCAGCCGCTGCCGCTGCGATTGCAAGGATCCGGGAATTGCACGGATGTACTTCCCAAAATAGTCACTGCTGCAGAAATGCCCTTGTCCCTCCCCTCTCTGAACTGATCATCCTGTTCATCTGCGCTTTCTCTGGACACAAACACTGATTTTTCCCGGGAGCAGGCAGGGATAGCCAGCTGACATTTTGGGATCTAACACATCAACAGAGACATCCCTGATTTGTGGATAACTCTCTTCCTACAAGGAACTTTATCCATACCCCAGTGCTTTTAAGACAAGAGAATTATATTCTTCATTAATTTAAAGTCTGAGCCCTCTAGGTTTAAAAAGATCACTGAAGAAATACCAACTATTTTCCAAATCCCTTTATTCCTCATTGTGATAATAAATCTTGTTCCTTTTCCATCAGAGAACAAATAAACAGAGGAGAGTCTCCCTCGAGCCAGAGCCTTACTGGGATCTTAAAACCAAATCGAGCTTTCCACAAGGCAGGAGAAATATCACTGACTTCTCCAGAGGATCCTGGGGATGGGGAGGTGGACCCCAGCCCCGTGGGTACCCTTCCTCTTGTGTGGTCCAGCAAAAAGCTTCTGAGTCAAAGTTGAAATGAAATTTAAAACAATTATATTTGTAAATTGAATGCAGCAGAGTAATGCTGCCATTTGCCTCCTTTTCCTGTAGCTCCAAGCAATCCATCCAGAGGTTAACCTGTTGGTAAAAAAAAACAATGGGCACAGGAGGACTGGCAGGAGTATCTTTTGGCCTTTTTGTCTGCTAAAATAGATGGATTCATTTTTTTCAGTTTTAATAAATTTCAGAGTGAGATACATTCCCAATGAAGGTCTATTAGTCCAGGACTCTGGATTATATAATTAAATATATAATTATTTAATCCTATAATTAAAATCCACAGGGTCTGAAGGTTTTGGGGAACAAGTTGGGAAGACCCCAGGGCACTTTGGCTATTCCTTTGGATTTAATAAGTGGGCAGGCAGAGATGATGGACAGATGATTCTCAGTGCCTGGTGTTTGAACCCACACTTGGCCTAAGGCTCAGCAACCCAAATCTTGAGCAGACCAATTTATTTCTGCATGGTGCAGGGCAATTGGAGAGGAGCTGTCTCTTGGGGAGCACAACAGAGATGGAGGAGGGAGTCCAAGGCAGTGGAGTCTGATGTGCCAAAGGTTGGGAGTGCTTAGGAAAGGCTGGTGCCATTCACAGCCTATGCCTGGCTGGTGTTTTGTTTTCCTGCTGGTGTTTGGTGTCAGCTGCAGCCCCAGCTAAACATCACCTGAGCACTGCCCACGAGAGCAGCCCAGAGCTCTGAGCAGGGCAGGTGACTCAGGCCTGGTGTTGGATCCCAGAAATCTGGATTTTTTTGAGCTTTCTGTGTTTTCTGGCACTGACCCCCCGGAGAACACTGCTTTTGACCTGAGCCCTTGGAGAAGGCTTCCAAATTTGAGTGATGGAGTTAAAATCATGGGTGTGTAGTGAAATAGAAGTGTGTGATTTCACATGGTGAAAGGTTTTAAATCTGAGGTTTTTAGAATATAGTAATAGGTATGGGACAAGATGGAGGATTTGGGGTGCTGTCTTTTTTTTGTCTTCTTCCTTCTTCTCCATGATTTCAGGCAGTAGTTTCTGGTTGGACAGGTAGTGCTGCACTGCAGGTCACAGGAGTTTGGTTATTGGGTCAAAAGTATAAATAATATAGGTGTTAATTCTCTATTGGAGTGGTTGGCTTTAAGAGACCTTGTAGCAGCTGGATTTGTCTCTGTTTTGCCCACTTTTAGCTGGTAGCTAGAAGTGTTGCAGAACTTTCTGTACTTTAGATAAGATTTAATAAACAACCAAATCCAAACATGAGAAAATTCATCTCCTTCGTGTTTTTAATCCTGGCTCTGAGTGAAAACAGAAGAAAACAAAGACAAGCTACTAATTAAGTGGTGCAGTTACCACCTTTACAGCCTGGGACATCATCCCTTCCTGTCTGCAGAGGTGCTCTCAGCAAAATACAGGCAAAATGAGGGTGTGCAAACCCCAAAGAGCCAGGTTGTGAAAACACAGGGGCCTTTGGTGATTTGTGGTATTTTCTCTTGGTGCAGGTACCACCCCTGCATGATAAAATATTCGGGACACAAGCCCAGGAACTCCAGCCCATGCTTTAATTTAGCAAGCTGCTTCAAGCCAGCCTCTGTCTTCAGTCCTTGAGTAAATTCAGTGATTCCTCTTAAAATTAGGAGTGGCTTAAAGGCTGTGCTAATTAACACGGACCCATGACTGCTGTGCAAAGTACAAACTGAAGGGACTGTGCTTCCACCAAACCACGGCTCCGCTGGCCTCAGCTCCAGGGAATTAACATTACTCTCCTGAAGAAGGGGTAAAATCCTGCCCTGAATCAGGGCAAACTGCCTAGCTCAGAAATACCAACACTTTAAGCTCTTAAAGTGCTGCTGTTGGGGGCTCTTGCTGCATTTTCTCTTTCTGCTGGACACCTGGAGGGGACTTCAGCACAGACAGAGCTCTGTGTGTATGGCTTTGGCTGCCGGCAGCATTTGAATCCTGTCCTGCTACCTCGCAGCATCCTCTGGGCTCTGCATCTGCCTCCTGAGATGTGGGGGCTGCTTGAGCATTCCCAGGATTTTGAAAGCTATAACTCTGTAATTAATAACCACAGAGCTATGTAAACTACAAGGCTCGGCTATGCCGCTGCAGATCTCGGTGGGATTGATCCTCTAAACGCTGCCGGCAGGACTTCACCCCCGATACCCCGGGCTGGGCGGTCCCGGGGGCGGTGCCGGCCATGCCTCGCCTTTCCCTTCCTTCCCTTGGTCCCGGACTGGGCGGTGCTGGGAGCTGCTGGCGGTGAGGAGCGAGGGTGGCTGCGGGGAGAAGGCTACTCTGAACGCAGGGAAAGCAGCAGGAGGGTCCCTCCAAAAAGCGCTTTGGCAGCGCTGCTGTTCCCTGCTGGCAGCTCCAGCCCTGAGCTGGCTGGATATCTCTTCCTGCATGAAGGCACAATAAGGCTTGATCTCCCGATGTGTTTGTGCATCGCTCGATAAACTCGCTGCGGGCACACCAGCGGGTGTTTATCCCCGGGAAAGGGGCACGGAGCCCTCCTAGCAGTGCTTGGGGTGGGTGCCGAGCCCCGGGCGCTGCCGCTGCCTCGGACAGCGCCTGCTCGGGCACTCACAAAAACAGGATGGGGCTGGGAGCCTTCCGGGGCGGCGCGATGGGCCCGGAGCTGCGGGGATGGAGCGGGGGATGGAGCGGGAGAGGGAGCGGGGCATGGAGCGGGAGATGGAGCTGGGGATGGAGCGGGGCATGGAGCGGGAGATGGAG
>VWZS01005944.1:25180-119855 GCA_013397075.1 Rhabdornis inornatus
GGGGACGGAGCGGGGCATGGAGCTGGGGATGGAGCGGGGCATGGAGCTGGGGATGGAGCGGGGAGCGCCGTGCCCGGGGCTAAGCTGCCCTGGGTCCCCGGGGCTGGGCTGAGCTGCCCCGGCTCCCCAGGGCCAAGCCCCAGGCGTTCATGGGTTCAGTGAATCCCATGGGTTCAGTGGGATAAGAGACTTGGAGTGGCTTCGGAAAGGGCAAGGTGGAGTTGTGACCGTGTTGTTAGTGGATACCCTGTAAAAGCAAAAAAATCCAACCAACAACCACCCCCCACCCCCCCCCACGTTTTACTGGTAGTTTTTCTGCTTCGCTGCTGAGTTAATTATTTGAGAAAACAGCCGGGTGGGTGGGGGAAGCAAAGCATTTAAACATGTCTTACGGAGTGTGTAAAAACCTGGAAAGCTTTTCCTTTCAGACGCCGCTGGTTTGCTCCTGTGATTAGCTATGGGCTGTGGGAGGGATTCATGGAGAGCAGGATCGAGCTCCCTTGCTGGAGCCTCACGGGCAAAGTCCTCCCGGTGCCCCGCAGGGAGCTGAAGGCGCAGTGCCCGTGGTCCTGGGCTGAGCAGGCGGCAGGAGCTCGGTCCCTGTGACATTCCCAGGGTGCCAGGACAGCCAAGCATGGCCACCCAGATGTTCGAGGGCAAAGGGCATGCAGCTGTCTACCAGAAATACAGGTTTGCACCGGGCATAGAGCTGAAGCAGACCATCCTTTCCTACCTGCAGGAAAAGGTGAGTGGGGTGTGGCTAGGCTGGAGGAAAAATCCAAGGAGTATTTAATTGTGGGTGGCAGTGTTTACCTTGCTGGGAGTGTCACCTTGGTTGGTGCCTCAGGGAAAGATAGAGCAGCAGGTGGAGGCACAGAAGAGGTTTTCCACAGGTTCTGCCATGCCAAGGCTGTTCCTGAGTGGTGCTGGGGGAAGGGATGGGGTAAAAGCACAGGAATTGGGTGGCTGCCCACTGACACACATCCACTTCTCCCTGCAGAAGGCAATCCCTGCCGAGCTGGCCGTGGATGTGGGCTGTGGGTCTGGACAAGGCACCCATTTCCTTGGGGAGCACTTCAAGAAGGTGGTGGGCACAGACATCAGCGAAGCACAGATCCAGGAGGCCAAGGACACCCCCTGCATGCCCAACATCTCCTACCTGTGAGCAGGCTCAGCCAAAGGCAGAATTCAGGGCCTCACATGGAGGTGGTGGTTTGTGAGTATGACTGCTGGCACCAGAGATTCCATGGGATGGAATTCCTAGTGTGAACAAGCATTACCCTAGGCTTCCAGAAGCTGGGTCTTGCGTCCCAAGCTGTTGGAGTCAGGAAGTCAGGAGTGTCTCTGAATTCTTCAGAGAGAAATCAGAGTGCAGGGATTGAATTAAAGCCTTTGGATGGATTGAAGTATGTTAAGCCACTCACACATAAGGCAGAGGTGAAAGTTTAGGTTTCAGCATAAGTGAGCAAGCAAGTAAAGAAATAAGTAAGTAGAATAAGTTTTAAGTGCTTTTAGTGAGTAAAGGTCTCGGATGCCAGAGAAGTAGTACATGTTCTAGTGAAGGTTGAAAAACACAGTCCTCGATACTAGGGGTTCCGTGGAAGCTCCAAGAACATAGTTTCAGACATAATAAAGCTATAGTAAGAATATTGCTTACATTTTTCAGTTAGAACAAGATAGACAATGTACATAGTTTATATGTAGCTTGGCGTGCTAAGAAACTAGAATCCTAATAGGTTAAGAAGTAGTGGTGTGAGTTTGTGTCTTAGCTTGTTGGGAAGTTTCTGTAAAAGAACGTGCATTGGAGAGAGCTGGTGCATTTTGCCATTGTGTTTTGCCATTGCCTTTTGCTTTTGCCATTAAGACTGATGTGCTTCTGCAATAAACAACTATTAGCTGCTTAACTCATTAAAAAGAACAACCCGACAAGTTGGGTGCCTGAAGGCACCCGGAGACTTAACCCCACATCTGGTGCCCCGTGTCTGGTGCCGTGCTTTAACTCGCTTTGCAAGGACTTTAAGCTACTGTCGAGCCTCCTCAAAGGCCTCATTACAGTGTAGTAAGGAAAGTAAGTCATCAAAAAATACCAAAAAAAATTCACGTCCTGCTCTGTAATTCCCGTGGCTTTTTCCCTTGGCCCTGGCAGCGTGTGCCCTGCAGAGGAGCTGCCATTCCAGGACGCCTCCGTGGATGTCCTGACGTCATTCACGGCCGCGCACTGGTTCGACACGGGGAAGTTCATGAGGGAGGCTGACAGGGTGGTGAAGCCTGGTGGCTGCGTGGCCATCAGCACCTACACCGTGGACATGAGCCTGCGCTACGGAGACTGCTCCGAAAAACTCACCAAAATCTTCAGGGAGGTGAGCTGGCAAAACCGCAGCGTGGGGGGAAATGCACTTGGATGCAGAGTGGAAGGAATGGGACAACAGGAATCCTAATGCAGAATGGGGCAAAGGGATGGGTAAATGCAGGGATAAGGCTGAGGCAGGATTTAGAGATTTCCACACAGGACTAGTTGGATTATCGAGGACGTGAGGACTGATAGGGCAGAGTCTGGTGGGGGTGAGAAGGGTGCCAGGGCAGATCTGGGAGCTGGTGTTGTCCAGGAAACTTTTCCTGTTGCCCTGATCACAGTGAAAAGAATGGGAAGTTTGGAATAAGTCCTTTTTTTAGAAATCTTTCTGGACAAAGGGTGTCCTAACAATTGGATAAAAGGAGACTTTCCACTATGAGTAAGAGCTGTGTAGGGAGGACAGGAGCCTTATTTCTACAATAGGATCCTTGAATTCCTGACATTAAGCAAGATTTTGGTCTATTTTAATGCAACAAGTCTTCAAAAACAAAAGGGACATATATGTGAATGTATCAGATGCAGGCCCAAACTGAGTTAAGTGGCAGCTGAGAACCTCAGGTGGTTTTGTGTTTGTTTTTAACACACATCTTTGCAGTGCTGGGACCAGATTTTAAAATACTCACATGATAGACTAAAATATGTCTTGGACAACTACAAAGAGATCTTTGAGGCCTTGCCGTTCTCAGACAAAAAGAGGTGAGCAGACCCACCTTTGATGGTGTCAGATATTTTATTCACCACCATGTCAACCCTGTGTTCCTTTGAGATTTAACCTTGCCCATGTCTCTTGTAGAGTCACTGATATCTACGACCAAATTCCCATGACTGTTGAGGGTGTGGTTGGTTACATGGAGTCTTCCTCTCCGTATCAAACCTTTAAGAAGAATGACCCTAAAGCTGCAACATCTCTCCTCCAAGAGACTGAAAAGAGGTGAGAACACTGCTTGGGAAAACAAGTAGGATGTGGAGGACCTGCAGAGGAGGCAGAGGGAGATTGTGCAGACCCCTTCAAAGCTGCCAGTGCAGGGATGTGCTCCCTCCTTTCCCCCAGGGGTGGACACTTATCAGGGGTTAAACAGCAGATCCTTACATTTTGAGCCTGTGTAGCAGTATCCATGAAACCTCTGACATGAGACTGTCCTGAATTTCTTTACCTTGCTTTTAATTGGCAAAGGGCATGAAAAATATTGGTGGTTGCATCTTGACCCGTCTGTTTCAACCCCAACAAGGGCCTGCTGAGAAGGAGTGCCTGCTCATTTATTCACTGACCAGAACAAGCCTTGTGCAGCAGCTGGAAGCATTTGCCATCCCACCTCTCTGCTGTGGGTGGAAGAGATCTGTCTCTAGTTGTGGGCAGGGTGAGACCCTTCCTCTGCTTGTCCTTTCAGGATGCTGGAGACAATGGGAGTTGCCTCTCGTGAGACCCCAGTGGAGTTCTGGGTGAGGCACGTCTGCGTGCTGGGCTGCAAGGGACGCTGAGAGAGAAAACCCTTCTCCTGATCTGGTGCTACAATGGAAGGACAAGGTGGATTGTCTCCTAAAAGCCTGCTCATAACTGCTCTTACTCTTTGGGAATACTGGTGCTGATTTTGCTAATTGAAATGTTGGTCTCCTGTGGAAAGCAGATGGGGTTTTATGCCCCTCAGGTTCCTGTCCGCCTTGGTTGTGGAACCTTCCCAGTGCTGCTCCCTCAGCGCTGGAAGTGTCCCATTGTGGACACATTGCTGGTTTAATAACCTGGGGAAGAGAATCACAGAACAGCTGAGAAACTCACTGCATTTCTTACACAATTAATAATAATTAAAAATCAAGCTGAGAAAATGTTGCCTGTGGTTCCTGTTTTACAAAGAGGCTGTGGAGCACCCACTGGCTTGGGAATAACTGTGCTACATGGAGTGTCCTGATGCCCTCAGTGCCCCTCGGCTCTGTGGGGAAGGTGGGTTTTGGGTAGGAATGGCCATTGACCCCTTTGCCTGCCCCAGCTAAGTGAGGAGCTGTGCACTGTCTTTGCAGGCTGCCCTGGAAAGGGGCTGTTCTCACCCACAATGTGCCCCCATCCCTGGTGCAGGTATCAGCACCTCACCTGCCCCAGGAGTGCCTTGGCCCTAGTGAGGCCACTCAGAACAGCTGAGGAGCCTTTATGGGATCACTGCTGAAGGAGAGCAGGGTTGTGCTCCTATCACCCACCCGTGCTGCAAAGGGAAGATTAGAGGCTGCGTTTTTTGGGAGGGGCAAGGGGAGATGTGAGTGCTCAAGGCTGGGCATACCCTGGCACAGGTCACCTCCTGTTTGCCTTCTGGATATTTCAAGTCCAGACTCACCCTGTGCAAGGATCTTTCCCTTTCCTATAATTCCTGTCCTTGGCAAGAAAGCTTCCCTGGCACCATGGGAAGGGCCATGCCCTCTCTCTGTTCTACGTCAGTGCATTATTAAAAAAAGTGCAGTGTCACCTCTGCTCCTGGCCCCAGAGAGTGCATCTGGAGGGGCTGAGAGGGGCTGGAGGTACCTCTGCTGAGGTCCTGGGCTCTCAGGTCCTGACTGAGCTCCCCTCAGCTTGCCCAGGGTGGGGAGCCAAGGCTTTGCCCCCACTTGTCCCCCAGGAGGGTGATGGCATCTCAGGAGGACAGCTATGGTGTGGGAAGCCCATCATGGATGGGAGGCTGGTTTCTGTGGAGCAGGAATGCTGGATCAGGCCCTGCTGTCACTGGCTGTAGGTTGACTTTGGGCCAGCAGCAGCTCTCAGGCCTCCCTTGCTGGGTGAGCATGAGGGGTCTCTCCTGCCCGGGATGGCACTGGGGGGCACCACTGCTGTGATGCCCATGGCTACCTGGGCTGGGGAAGCCCCAGTTCTGCTGGCAGGGTTTGTCCCTGTGAGGTGCATCCCTGCAGACATTCCAGGGCAGGGAGGGGTCCCCCATGAGGCAACATCCCATGTCCCTACAGTGCTGGTAAAAAGGCTCTGGGGAAAATGTGTTTGGGGTTTTTTCTCACTTTAAATTTAAATCTGTAATTTAATTTAAAAGCCGTTCCCTCCCTGCACCATTCTGCCATAACTGAACAGCAAGGATTGATTGCATCACCACTATGTAGGGTGGTGCAGGAGAGCAGCACCAGCCATTGCAGTGGCTGCTGCAGCTCACACGTGCTGGGAGGTGCTGAAGGGCTCTGGGGATGGAGTGGGGCTGGGGGCACTTTGGTGGTACCAACACCCTGGGTTGGCAGGGACAGGTCTGGTGGTGGCTGATGAGCAGAGCCCACCTGCTGCCCCCTGTCCTGGCACCATCGGGCCGTGGGCAGGGCTCCCACACATTACCCAGGGGTTTATTTTAAAGCTGGCTCTTCTGGGGCACGCTTTCTGTTCTTTCTGTCTTCTGTACCCAGACTAGTCTGTTTAACAGGAGTCACTTCCTCCCAGACTAGCCCACTGACTGGGGTCAGGAGCCATCTGGGCTCACCCTTACCCACTGCAGGGCCATGGCTTGTGGCAAACAGCTTTCCCACGCTTGTGCCATTCAGTAGCCCATGAGTCACCAGGGAGCGATTGCCTCACCCAGTGCTGACGCCAGCCCTGGCCACAGTCAGGTTTCACTTTTGTTCTCGCACCTGGAAATCCCACACACCTGGGATTTCTTGCTCCAAGCAAGCTTGAGTGGCTCCAGCTTCCAGGCTTGCTGAACCCAAGAAAGGGGCTCCATCATCACCATCTGTGCTGCTCTCCTGGCACAGCACCATTGGCAGCTGGGACTGGAATGATTATTGTGGTGCCCTGTAGACTCTGTTGGGCACAGTGTGATGTCCCCAGCCCATGTTAGCTTTAGGGAACTCGCCACTGCCAGGGCAGGAGCTGGCACTGGCATGGTTTGGAGGAGCTGTGGCAAATGCAGCCATGCATTGCTGGTTGGGCTGTGGTGGAGTGTGACATTGCTGGGCAAGACACGCACCAAAGCCCAGGATGGCAACACCCCATTCCATTAAGAAAAAGCCCTGACTGCTGCTCAGCCAGGCCCTGGGGGCTCAGCTGTAGCTGGGGGTGGCACAAATACCTGAGCAAGGTGCCCAGGAGAGATCCTCATCCCTCCATCCCAGCCACCACAAGTGCTGGGGGCCGCGCTCATGGCCTGGCTTTGCCCTGCAGCTTTAGCTTTTCTTTGGTACCTCTGACTTTCCTTTTCATGTGTGAAGAGGTGAGGTTTCACTTTACTTCTCCAAACAGAAATGACAGCTGGGAGAGAAAAGCCACAGCGATGGGAAACGGGAGCCAAAGCTGTCCCACGAGGATGTGATGCTGCTCTGTGACCCGACGGGTGACACGAAAATGTCTCGGCAGGGATCAGTGCTGTGGGACCGTGGTTGGTGGTGGATCACCCCTCTCTCACTGGGGCCACATTTGTTTTACATCTGTTGGGATTTTCTGCTTAGGTGCCCTCTATTCCAGCTGAGCTGTGCCTTTTTGCATGACAGGAGTGGACTTATTGATGCTGGTTTGGACTTGTATTTCAGAGCTATATTGATCATGAACTTTGTTGTGTTGAATAAAAATTAATCTCCTGTGGGTTTTTTTTAATGGGAGAGAAATGAAAGACAGAGCCATTGTCCTGTTCACCAAAAGGGCAGACAAGGGACCCCAGCCCACACCAGGGCTCAGGATTTAAATGACTGACCTCCCCTAACCTGCTGCTGTGAGGGAGGCTGGCTTGGGAGCCTGGGGGGCAGCCTGGTCCAGTGGCCACATCCATGACTGGAAAACCTGAGCCCACCACAGTCTGGAGCTCTAGCACCATGTTTTGCTCTCCTGGCTCTTCTCCAAGCTGTGTCTGCATCCAGTTTGGACAAAGTGGAACAAGCCACCGTCCAATCCATGCTGCCCTCTCGCATTCTTCATTTCCACCGTGGTTTTCCAGGAAAGATCTGAGCCCTTGGGGATGCAGGTGGGGCAGGGGAAGGGCTCAAGAAGGGCTGGATGGACCCTGTGAGTCAACAGCTGGTCCTGCTTGACTTCTTTGTTAATGATCTGGATGATGAGGCCCAGGGGACCCTCACTGTACCAAGGTCAGTGGTGACACCAAACTGGGAGAAGTGGATGACCCAGCAGGGGATTGTGCCGCTGTCCACAGGGACCTCAACAAGCTGGAGAAATGGGCTGATGGGAACCTCTGAAGCTCAAGTGTTTCCAGAAGGCCAAGGAAGGTGATTCCTCCCCTCTCCTCAGTGCTGCTGAGGCCAACCCTGAAGTGCTGGGTTCCGTTTTAGGCTCCTCAGTGGGAGAGAGACATGGCAGGGACTGGAGGGAGTCCAATCCAGGTCATGGAGATGATGGGCAGGAACATGTCTCCTATGAGGAAAGGCTGAGAAACACAGCTCAGGGGCTCATGGTGGTGTGACAGCACAGCACAAACTGAACCAGGCAAAGTCCATCTGAATACAAGAAAAACAGAGGCTGTGAAGTGTCCACTCCATCCTTGGAGATGCTCAAAACTGGTCACTGTCCTGGGCAGCCCGTGCCAGCTGATCCTGCCAGAGCAAAGGCTGGACTGGATGATGTCGAGATGTCCCAGCTCATCTGCGTGACCACATCCATGGCACTCTGCTCACCCACAGGTGTACCTTTACACATGCTTCCACAAGAACTTTTCTCCTTTTCTTGGACTCTTTACTTCCAAACATGAACATTAAAAATTGACTCCTCCTGGAGTGCTCTGTGGCCACTGTGCAATGCCCTGAAAAGCGCATTTATGACTTTTACTTTCTTACTGTCTTTGCTTCTTGGATCCAGGTATTGCCCTATTTTTTATATTTAAAAAAAAAAAAAAATATATATATATCCCTCTCTGTCAGCAGAGGGATGTCAATACACCCTATTTGTGTTCTCCAGGCTGAACAGGGGCTGAGCACTGCCAGTTCACTGGCACTGAAACCCCAGCCAGTTTCAGTGGCCTGTAGGGTGGCAGCCCTGCTCATCTTCATCATCCCTCCACAACTCTCTGTCCCACCTGGAAAACTTCGGGAGGAAGTGCTTCTGCTCTCACCTTTTTCCCTGCTTTGGTGGTGAGCCTCAGGATAACACAGTCATAAAAGCTCATGCCTACAGCCTGGACTGTGCAGTGCCCACTCCTGGCTGCTGCTTATGCCCCCTCCCTGCCATTCCCACGGAGAAACTGAGGTCTGAATTCCTGCTGCTGCTCAGGAGGTACCAAAACCCTCCTGTCTCCCGTGAACCTGTTGTCTCCAGGTGTGTCCCACAGCTTTCAGCACGGGGTGGGGCTGGGCCATGCTGGTGTCCCCCCCACTTGCCAGCCACAGCCTGGCAGCAGTGTCCCCCCAGCCCCAGCATCCCCCAGCATCCCAGGCTGGGGCAGAGCAGGCAGCAGGGATGGAGGTAGCAGGGCAGGTAACAGAGGGGAGATTCCCTGCACCACTTTCATTTTCTTGTTTCCAGCTGTACCAGCCCTGGGTTTTCCTATGAATATGAAAGCACCAGGCAGGGATAAAAAGCTGGAGATGGAGCAGCAAGGCAGCTCCTTGGGACATCCACCAGCTCAGAAGCTCCACATCTGAACCTGTGGCACCTGTCAGGCACCTCTGCATCTGAAATCTAGTGAATCCTGCACAGAGTCCTCCGGTTCATCCTCTCTGGGATCTTGCACCCCAGCCTCCTCACGCCATCGTAATCCATCGCTGACTGTCAAGCCTTCGTTGCCGAAATGTCGTGCCTGAGCCTCACCCCACTGCTGGTGCTGGTGCTGGGGGTCAGCCTGGGGGCTGCCTTTCCCCATGACACCCTTGGCTGCAGGCTGTCCAAGTACCAGAACATTGCAACCGAGGAGCAGAAGGCTGTGGACAAGATGAGACAAGAGTTTGTGAGTACTGCTGGCAATGGGGGGCTGTGGGCTGGCAGGGGGCAAGGCAGAGGGGATGCTGAATTCAAGACCTGAGTGACGAGATGCATGTTTTCTGCAGCAGTTTGGGGATGAGGATGATGTTTTCCAAGGGTGTGTGGGGACATGAAGGATGCTGGGCCAAATTTCGTCCTGGTTTCAGACCCTTCAAGGCTGGCCGGGGTTGTACAACGTTGCCAGAAGTCAGGATGAGAGTTTTTCAGTCTCTCTCTTGGTTTATGCTTGCAGGTGAACAACCACAAATGCAACACCAGGCTCTTCCACCGGAAATGGAATGCTGTAGACCTGCCGGTAAGAGTTGAGGTGATGCTGTAAAAAGGGGGGACACCTCTCCTGTCAGCTGGTTCCACCTCCACCCGCACCCCGGGGCCGGTCTTCGAGACCCCCACCCTCCAGCCCCAGCGCTTCGGGTCCCTAACCAGGACACTGCCACCCACAGATGTCCGACCGAGTGGTGCTGGTGGCGGCCGAGCTGAACCTCACCACGGCCATGCTGGAGCTCCCCGCTGCCCCCAGCTTTGCCGAGGTGCGCCGGCAGCCCCTGGATTTCTTCGCCCACGCCCGTGAGGATGTGCGGGGCTGTGTGAGTGCCACCCCCAGCCCCAGCCCCTGGCCCTGGCCCAGGCAGCTCCGCGGCCGCGCTGGGGGCTGCTCCTTACCCCGCGTCTCTCCCTGCAGGTGGATCCTTCGCACCAGCCCTCAGGCAGGCTGCGGCACTGGCTGCACAAGCTGCAGGCGGCCATGCGAACGGTAAGTCATGCCAGCGGGGTGATGGGGCTTGGGGTGATGGGGTTTTGGGGTGCCAGCCCTCACTTCAGAGCTGACCCAGCCCATCTCTGTCCCCGCCGCAGGAGAGCCCCGAGAGCATGGCGTGCCTGAGGGCCACCACCATCGTGCACGTCCTCCAAGTCCTGGACAACCTGCACTGCGCTGCCCTGCAGGACAAGTGCTGAACTGCCCGGCCCACGGCACCGCCCCGACAGCCGGGAGAAAACCACTGCGCTGCGCTGTTACTTCCTATTTCACCTCTTTAACCCTTTTCCTCACTTATGCGAGCTCAGGACACAATTTTTATTTATTTTTTTCCCCCCGCGGTCTTTTAAATTATTGGCTCGGGATAAGGCAAAGTAATGCCCTTCCTGAAAGAACGTGAATATGCGTGCCTTTATTTTTCTACTTCTCAAAATGTTTTTAAGGTAATCTATTTTTTTACTTGCTATTTATTAAAGAGTATATTCTGCATACTTACCTGTGTAAATTATTTTCTTATGTGCTATTTAACATGAAAACTAAAGTAGTTAATTAAACTACCATAAGCAGATAAGCTGCCATCACGTGTTTTCACTTTGCTTTTCTGCAATACCACAGCACAGGTATCGCCTGCACCTCCTTGCAAGGACATTGCCCAAAAGGAACATCGTTGCGTTTAATCTGGGGACAGGGGAAGGAAAAAAAAGCCTGGATGTTGGTTTTTTTGGAGAGCTTTAATAGAGTCTGTCAAACTTCTTGGCCGTTCCCCAGATGCGCTGCCATCTGATATCAGAAGCAGCACCCGAGGCAACGAAAACCCATCCAGAGGGAAACGCCCTCGGGCCAACACCTCCCAAAGGGCGGGGAAAACCCCGAAGGCGTGCCTGGAATTCCCTATGGAATGCGGGGTTCGGCCCCAGCGCTGCACAGCCCGTTCTCCCGGTAGTCCAGGCTGCGGGAATTCTTTGCTCTGTGACCTCTGGCTCGCAGGAGGCAAATGCCATCAATACCGTCTTTGGGACCGCACCTCCTGGTTCTGCTTCCGATTTCACCTCTCGCTTCTGACCGCTTTGAAGAAATCCCTCTGTGGGACGAGGATGTTTTTAGGACATTTCTGTCCAAAGCTGCTGTGCTGCGTTATCCAAACAATACGTGGATCTGGAGAGAAAAGCGTAAGGAGGGAAGAAAGGGCTCTAAGCAGCAGTTCTGTGCTGGTTTAACTAGATCTCAGTAAGCTCAGTTCCAGTTTCTTTTTGGGGAAGGGGCAGTGGTATCACTCCAGTGAATGTTTGGGATGCAGTGAGTACTTCAGTAGCTGTATGCCAAACTTGCCCTTTTGTCAGCTTTGACCTCTACCTCCTGACCTGGATTCTGCTTTAATGGCTAAGTTTTGGTGCCCTTATTTAGTAGAAGCTAAATAAGGAAATTTCCAAATGGAAGAACTTAAGTTTATGCACCTGTTTTACAGATGGGAGGGCTGATTTAACAGAATTGTGAAAACTTCTTAAGTATTTTGGGCAGTCTAGTTACGATACCCAAGTATTCACTCTCCATTACTAAACGCACGATCATTTTTACACAGATTCCATCTGACGGACTTCTAAGTGCTTCTAAATTATTGATATTTCATTTGATTGACTACTGCATATTGAAATTATTGACATATTGATTGACTATCCCATCTGATTCATTAGTCTTCCACTCATGAAGTGCTGCAATGTACAAATAGTTCATTAATTTAAGCAGGTACCAAGGCAAATGCTGCAGTCTGAGATCGCCTTGACAATTGTTTTTTCTCCCACCTGATGTCTTGCTATTTGCATAGACTCAGTTTAATTTATATTGCGGCTGAATCACCCTTTGCACAGCAGTGTGAGGGGACAGTAAAAGAACAGAATTTATTGGAAATGGCTCGCCAGGAAGGTGGTGGGCTCACCATCCCTGGAGGTGTTTAAGGAACGACTCGGTGCCGCGGTCTGGGTGGCATGGTGAAGATCCGTCAAAGGTTGGGACTCGGTGATCTCAGAGGTCTTTTCTAACTTTAATTACTCTTCTGATTCCGTTTACAAGAGCTGAGAAAATTCGGCCTGGGGACAGATAACTCCAACGACATCAATTGCCCTCAGGCACCGCGGCACCCCGCTGGCGCTGAGGGAGCGCCCCAATATGGCGGCGTTGCCTGAGGGGGCCCCTCAGCGGCAGCCCCAACATGGCGCCGCCCTCCCGGCGGCAAGCGGCCTCCCCGCCAAACTCTCGCGAGATCCCGGCGGGGGCACCTCCCGGCCCCACCTGTGCTCTCGCGAGATCTCCGCTGAGGGAGGAGGAGGAAGAGGAGGAAGGAGAAGGAAGGAGGAGCCGCCACCGCCGCTCCCCCGGGCCGGCGCCGGGGATGGTGTTGGCCGCGGCAGCCGGGCCCTGACGCTGCGCTCAGGTACGTGCGGGCTGTCGCCCTTCCCTCAGCCCCCGGCTCGGGCCTGGCCGCTCTGGCTGTCCCCACATCTGCCGGCCTGCCAGGCCTCGGCTCCCGCTGGGTTCCCCCGGGCCCGTTCCCTCACAGCCCCGCCATCCCCGTGCCTTGTGGAGGGGCTAGGGCTTCCCTGGCTCCCGGGGCAGCTGCAGAATTCCCCCGACTCTTTCTCTCTTTCTTAGCGATAAACACAGCACCTCTGTCTTCCTCTCTGTCTCCTCGGTAAAGCTTTACCTGCGATTTGTAAGTGCTTTCTTGCCATGTTTCGTTAGAGTTTGGGATACATCCGAAGCGAATAATTTCTTTTCCAGACTGGTCACGCTCCTCTTGGGTTCCCCGGTTGTCTAGGACGAGTTGTAAAGGTGTTTAGGCATTTAATGGCCATCGAGGTTGAATTTATTTGGAATCAGAGCCTAAAAGATGGGGGTATTTGGGGGTATTTTTGAGAGGAGAGCTGGCCTACAGTTTGCAGTTTTGGTGTTTTTTTTTCTCTTCTGTTTCAATTTATGGCCGCGTTCATTACTTTTCAGACCCCCTACTCCCCCCCCCCCCCCCNTTCAAGCAGCTGTTGTTTGTTCTTTCTCCAGGGAAAAATGGACTTTTTTGTTCTGCTTGTTCTTTCTTTCTCCGGGGTAAAACCTACAGTTTGTTTCAGTTGAGCCAGCTGGATTTTACATATACCCTGAAGTGTACTTTTCTTTTGAAACGTACATCTTGAAGCTGACACACACATTACTTGTCAGTGTCAGGAAGCTTGACCTTCGTGTAGATCTCACCAGAGTTTCCCACTGTTAGGGACTGTTGTGAAATATATTATTTCCTTTTTTTAAGCTTTGTTGCTCGCTTTTCGGCTGAGCTCTTCTCAACCTCCAAGTAAAGATTATACCCTGGCTTTTTGCATTTTTCTCCCCTTTATTTGGTTGAATTAATTCATACGACTTAAAGAATGAGCAGTTCTACCATTTTAGCTGTTGGGGGACCTGAAGGGTTTTGGTTTTGTCAGCATTGATTTTAGCCAAAATGTTAAAGAAGAAGGAGTTGCCTTCAACTCGGAATAGTGTCAAAACATATTAAGCCATGACAGATTGGATGTTTTGGCTTCATGACTTTGGCATTCTGACCCCCTTTTACTGTAATTAATTTATTAGTGCAGTTATTTTCCAGAGTGGATGGCTGGCACAGCCAAAGCATCTCTTTGTTTCAGTTATTTGGTCTGCGTGTGTCAGGTTTTCACCCTGTGAGGAGTTAGTGCTGTGCAGCTGTGTAGATAATTGCAGTGTTTGCAGCCTCAGCCCCTTTCCTGTGCCCTGGGAGCTGTCTCAAAGCTCACTTCCTAGTTAGAGAGTTGTTCCAGGAATCCCTCCCCTTTCTCCTTTTTATCTTTTTTTTTCCTTTTGGCCGGCCAAGAGGCAGCTGTGAGGAGTGGAGGAGAGTAGAGGGCTGCCAGAGGGATTTTCACACCCAAGGAGCAGTGTCAGGCAGTGAAACCGGGTTGTAAACACTGATGTAATCCTGACTTCTCTGCAGAAAACTGAATTTGCTCTTGGCCTGATGCACTGCACCTCCCTCAGTATTCCCAGCCCAAACAAACTCATTCCTCAGCTGCTGAGGATGATGGTCGTTCTCTCCTTATTCACCAACCCTGAGTAGTTTCCCTCCTCCCGCTGGTTTTTGGTGACCGTCCCTGCCCTCCCGCTGTGTTCCAGGTGGGAAGCAGCAGTAATGCTAACGCTGGCAAGCAAGCTGAAGCGGGATGATGGTGTCAGAGGCCCCCGTGCGTCCAACCCAGCGTCTGACTCCACTCGCAGGGTGTCTGTCCGGGACAAATTACTCGTTAAAGGTGAAAGAATATATTGAAATATGTTGGTTTATACTGTTTCCGGGTGTGTTGCCAGTAAATTCCCACAGGTATTTTTCAAATGTCCTCTAGGACACTTATTTTTATTGAATACTGAAAATCAGAGCAAGTGTCCTCCTTACTCTGTTGAAAGTTAGTCCATCATCAATTAGAACGTGATAAAAAAATTGCCACATAAGTGTCAATGAACATTTAGGAGGAGAATGTCAACAGAAGTATGTTTGCCTTGGTAGGAAGGTGGTTTTTGAGCAAAACCATGACTGGCTGTCACAGGAAAAAAAAACATCCTGAAAGTAACAACAGTGTTTTGGTGGTTTTAATGGCATAGGTTAGAGGCAGCACACTTTAAAAAGATTTAAAAAGCAGTGCAGAGAGAGGTTTTTGTAGGCCTGGAGTCACTAAAAGTTAAGTGTGAAGATGTGAATAATTGTATTGTAGTGTAGTATAGCATGTTTTAGGAAGGCTGTAGGTTTTTACCAGCTGGTGGAAAAAAAAAAAAGCCCCAAACCTACTGCTTGGCAGTTGTGGGTAAATGTGGTAGTTAATGAGACAATAATTAAACTATTTTGTAGTTAAATCAGGGACAACTCTTTCCTCCACTTCAAATTTTTTTTTTTGTAGCACAGATAATATTATATTTAAAAATCCATAGATGCTGCCAGCTTGCAGTTACTATGGATTTAAGCTCAGGTTCGCTCCCTCTGGCAATAGTTGAGTGTTAGTGGCAGAGGAATGTGTTGTTTAGGTTGATGTTTCTGCTGAAAATGATCAGTAGCAAATACACTGCTGTTGGTGTGTCAGCTGCCACTATTGGGATTCACACCAGTCAGAGGAAATCCACATTTCCTGGTCTTGTTTCAGAATGATGTGAAACCAGCACAGCTGTGATTGCCTGACTGATAGTACCTAATACGTTTTTTTTCCAAATTAGGGTAAATTTTGTCAGAGATCTGGAGCAAGGTGTCACTGCTGCCTCGGTGCCCTGGGAAGTGCCTCAGCTAGACTGTAGGAATGTTAAATCCACAGTTTTCTCTCTGTATCATTTTAAGGACAGGGAATTTTAATACGATTTAAATCATGGTTGTGATCACTCTTACACTTCCAGTTTGGAAATCTTCATTTGACTTCAGTTCTGAGGGGGAACGATTCAAGCAGGAGAAATAAACTTTTTAACCAGCCTATGCTACAAAGCGAAATTACTAAATATATATAGTCTGAGATTTTCCCTAACCTACAGGTATAGATTTGAGGAGAAGATAGCAATGTGAAATAAACACCCTTCATGTGAGCTGCCAGAGAAATTTTACTCTACCCTTAGAGCAATCATGTTTTTCAAAACCATACTCAAAGTCTGCAGGGGAGGAAGAGAATATAATCTGTAGAAAATGAATATTGACATTGTAATTGGAATTGCTGTGGCTGTGATGGCAAACCAGCTATCTAAGTAAAACTAAGTATTTAAGAAACTAAGTATTTAAAAAAATTAAAACTAAGTATTTAAACTAAGTTCTAACTAAATATTTAGAAAAACTAGGTAAAACTAAGTATTTAAACTAAGTAAGTTCTAACTAAGTATTGAACAAGCAGGTCAGTGCTCACATGGCTCTGACAAGCACTGAGAGGTGGATCCTGATGTGATTGTGGATGAAGTTGCATCCCTGCTGTAAAATGAGTGGTGTAGGTCACTTAAAGAGTCACCTGGTGAAAATGTGCCTTAATATAAATTTGCAGAAGCACAACAAAGTTTGTTGGCAGGGTTTTTGCTACTGCTTACTGCATGGATAATACATACAAAGGAAAATCAAATTAGAATCAATTTAGAGTGATATATGCAGAGGCTGGAATGAAAAGAGGAAAGGGAAAAATGTAAAGAAAACTCTTGATTGAGTCAAGAGGTTCAGAGTGAAATCCTTCCCTTTCTGTACTCAGGGAGGAGTCTCAGTGCAGCTGGACCCAGTCTCAGGCTTGGACTCAACAGTTATGTCTAAAAGACTTAGCAGAACTTAATCATAAAAACATTTTAAGTGTTATATTATTAATCAGCTATGAATATAATATAGATTCAAGATAATAAGATGTATACTATTTGGTAGTGTGTTCAAGTCAATGCACAGACCTACACAAAGATACATAAAGATACATAGATAAGTACACACATGTATATATATTAAAAAATTCCCCCTCAGAATCAATGAAATAGTCCTGTTAATCCCTTTTTGGGGATTACTGGAATTTCCTGAAATTCAGGTGAGAATGGTACCATTTCACTCAGGCTATAATTCAGCTAAGGAATGTTCCAGAGCCGTCAGGGAATGGCTGATTATTCCTACTCCCATGTCCCACCTTGTCCGGGCAGCAGGAGTGCCTGGTACAGTTCAGGAATGCTTCAGCACTGAGCTCTTGTGCAAAGGCCAGGGCCTGGCAGGAATTGCTGAAATTGCAGAGCAGGCCAGAGGCTGGGAGAGAGGATGCACTTCCACAATCAGGATGCTTTCCCAAAAGAGCTGTAGGAGCAGCTGCCAGTCTCCTGAAGATGATTTCTGTGTGGAATGGGAGCTGGCAGGAGAGGCAGATCATTGCAGTGTAACTGCTCAAAGTGAGAGGGAAATGTAGTGGGGAAGACTTGCTGGGGATGTTCTGTTTTATGCTGCTCAAGCTAAATGTAGACCATTTGTTTACGAAAGTTTCTAGAATTTGCTTCAGCACTTTAAGATACATCAGTTGCAGCAGCATCCACGATGTTGTGAGACTGAGTGGAGGTGAACTTCTGATGTTGAGGGTTTTTTTAGGTCTCTTAAATATTGCAGGAATGAGTTTGAAGGGGAGTGCAGAGCTGCCTGCTAAAGGTATGCACACAGCAGTGATGCTGCTGCAGCTGGACCAGCACCAGTGCTTTTATTCTTGTTTGTGTGGAGCTGTAAAAGCTGAACTTAGGCTGTTGTGCTGGATCCCAAAGTCAGTAGGAGCCTGGGAGAGTAGTTGTAGGTAGGAGTTGTTACTGGTGTGTGTTTTGGTTGGAGTTACAAACAGGTAACAGTGGCACAACAGGGGAAAGGCTCCATCAGGTCAGTGTCCTGGCAACAAATTAGAAAATAATCTCTCCTGCATAAAAGAAGAGAAATCCTGGCCATCAGCAAGGGAGGAGGAGATGAGAAAAGGCCCAGAGTGTTCTGCCAGTGGTGAAGCACCACTGTGCTCTTCCTGCTCCACAGTAAATTGGGGATAGTGTGATAAATCCTGCAGATGGATGTCTGCCAGCTTTGCTAAGGGTATTATCCAGACACGGACGGTATCTGTTTTTTTTCTGGAGGTAAATTGCAGACAGCCTTGTTTGTGTTGATAGAGAATCCAGTCCTGGATCTCTGAAGGATGTGTTGTCACACTGATAGCCCTGCAGCCCTCAGTTGTGTCCTCTGCCTGGTCAATAGATCAGTGCTGTTTTGATTGAGGTGATGACCACGACCCCAGCCACTGACAAGTGTAGGTGATGCTTACAAACTTTTAAAGACTTGGTGCAGACCTACATGCTGCCTGAAAGTAGGAAAAATAAGTGCTAATTTAGCTATGATAGCTATTTGCACTGTGGGTGTGAAGAAACATCTCAGTTGGTGTTTGAAATAGTGGTGTCAGGCACGGACCTTTATTGGTGGATGCACATTAAACAGGCTTTGTTCCACTTTAGGAGAAAAGCTGCTCTTAAAATACAGGTGCCTTTTGTTAGTTTTTCCTTAAGTTGTTCCTTTGACAGCTTCTATCCAGCATTGTTACAGATTCAGGTATCAGTCACGTCTCAGGACAGCTGGTTTATTTTATGGATGTACTATGAATGGAAATCTCTCTATCACTAAAGTTTTACACCTAGGGAAGTAATTCTGAGTCATTTGGATATTCTCTTCCAGCTGTAGAGAGGGTCTAGTAAAGCACAGCTTTGTTCAGAATTGTGTGTGACTCATCTGTACATCTGTTTTCACTGCATTTCCATCTAAGCTCAGTTGGAGAGTGAGGCCCTAATTCTGTAGGCCTAGTTCCCAAATTAAATAGAGCAAGCAGTACAATCGCTTCAGCAGCTTTCATTTTGTTCTGTGCTGCTGAGGCAATTTTTAATGTTCTGTTCATCTCTACAGGGAACTTCATTAAGCTGGGAGCAGGGGCCACATGACTGCTCCTCCAGGATGGCAGGCATGCAGTGCTGAACTTGAAAAGCAGATCTTTTCTGAAATTTAAAAAGGGCTGAGGACAAACCAAAGTGGTGTTTAAGATGAATATTGTATAATGGAGTTGGCTGCTGAATTGAATTGAAGATAAGGGAGCATGCCAGGGTGGCAGTAGCAGCTCATGGATCACAAAGCTGCATTTTCAGTAGTGCACAGAAATTTCATCATTCAGTTCTATATTACTATTGCTGCTTAGTTTTATTGTGGCAACTTGAAATAACTTAAAATATGTGCAAATGAGTTAACAAGGTTTATTTCTCAGTTGTCTTCGATATCTGTGGCTTTTACAACCATATTTATGTAACCAGAAAATACTTTATTATGAGCCTGAGAGAGTGGAAGTGCGAAACTGATGATGAAAGTGAGGTGCATATGCATTGTAACTAAAAATGGGGGAAGCCATTTATTTGCTTTCTTCAAGCAGAAATAGTACACAAAAATAGTAATATCCTTCCTCATAAAAACAGGTGAGCAAAGTTGAGAGGGGAGAAAATACTTTTTTTTTATACTGGTCTGTACAGTTCAGAGGAGCTAAGTAGGGAATGCTATATAGGTAGATGAAGAAGAATTAGGAGGCCAACAGCATTTCCAGAATTAATAGGATATTAGAATTAGTACTTAGAAAATGGAATTTTTATTAGTGTAAAGGTATTTAATCTTCATCTCTAAAAGTCTCAAAGAAGTAAATTAAAGAGGAACTTAAACAGGAGAGGGGTATTTTTGAACAAAACCAGAGACAAGTAATACTGCTGTGGATAAGAATGTTCACTTGAAGAAATAATGCTTTTATTTGGTGTACTTAAAACAAAACTCCAGCAGGAAGCATAGAGCCTGATTTTTGTGGAATACTTAGTAAACAAAGCACTGCTAAATTCTGATTTTGGGAGGTGAGGGAGCAGAGCCGTGGGGCTGTGGTGTGTGCATTGAACATTCATAAACTTTGTACACACAGCAGGAGTGTTCCTATTTCTGTCTCGAGAACTGTCATGGGGAGGGAGAGTTATTGTTTGTGAAATCATTTATAAATAACGCTGGTTGCTTGTGTTAGGCTTGGGTGCAGCTCAGGAACTTAGAGAAGAGAGAAAAGCTGAGACATAATCCATTTGCATTCAGCTCTTCCGGTGTTTGTGCTGGGTTTAAGTTTAAGCCTCGCTTTTTTTTTCTGGTTTAAAATAGCATTTGGAACTGTTCAAGCAAGAGCAGGACTCTGCAAGTGCACCTCCCCTTGGGCTGCTCCTGCACCAGATCAAACAAGGGTTTGGAATTCCAGATGGAATGTTTGGAGTTTCCTGAGACATGGATTTTCTGGTTGTCTTGTCATCTTCATGGTGTGAATTGAGAGACAGATGCAAATTCTCCACAAAATGACCATGAAAAGTAGTCAAACTGAATTTTCTTCACTGTTTAGCTGTAGTGACAGTCATTCTTTGAAAGAGTAGCTCAGAAAAACTTTAAGTATGTTCTTTAATTTAGTGAAGCTTTTGGAGCTCTTGGAAGTTCAGTGCTTTGGAGCTCTGTTTGTTACTTCCATGCTTTGCTTGTTTACAAATCTGTGTTAAATAAGTTGGCAGCCTGCAGAAGTGGTGTTTTCTTACAGAGAATGCTCGTGCCAGAGGTGTTGCTTTATGCAGGAAATGTGTAAGTTAAAACATCAGAATCTTAGTGGAGCCTGAATGCTCTGGTCAAAATGTTTGCTTTCTGAGCAGCAACATACAAAAATGCTTCTAATGGCAATGTTGTCACACTACCAAAGAGACACAGAATTTGGAAAACTCTCAAGCACTGAGTTTTGGCCTGTTAAATGTGCTTGTTAATTGGTGAATCACCAATGTTTGTTCATATGGCACATTTCATAGTAACATCTGTGGCCTTTCTTGATGCTGCTTTAAACCTTTAGATTATTGAAGCAGATCTTTATCTGCTTTGCCTTCATGAAGTTGTTTCATTCTTAGTTTCAGTGGTTTGTTGCAGAGTTCATTAGAAACCTCAATTTTGGGCCATTTGCCTTTGTTTCCAAAATTTTTGTGTGGATTTATTAGCACAGCATACCCACCTTCAGAGAAGGAGCACAGTGCTTCCTTTCTCCTGGGTGTGAGCATTTTGTTTTCATGTTTTCACAAGAAAAAACACTAATTCTTGTTCCAAGACAGAGAGAAACAGCAGTGTGAACACATTACAGGGAGTTTTCACATTTCAAAGGAGCTCCAGTGACTCTCTACTGAACCTTGCAGGAGTCAGAAGTGAGGCCCTGGCTCAGCAGAGCTCAGCTCAGCCCTTGAATGACTGAACATGCTCTGCCCTTAAATGTCTCCCTTCTTTGGGATCAGGGAAAGGGCAGGCAGGATTCATTAACCTGAACATCACACAAGCACAGAAAGCAATAAAGAAAAGCAGTCAACACCTTAAAAATGATTGAACCAGGTCCTAAACTTTGCACTCTAGTGAAGATTGATGTGCCTCCCACTGTGAAAGGCTGGTGAATTCAAAGAAAAGTGTGAGGGAATAATCTTATGAAAAATTGTCATAGCTGCAGCCTTTGGGGGTTGGTTGTCACATCTTTTTTTATCAACCAGAAAGGGAAAATAGAAATGAAGTTCTTGATTACAGCTGAAATTACATTTTTGTGTGTGTATATTTTATAAAGACAGTGCTTTAGGAGAAGTATGGCTTCAGTGTTGTCCTTCAGTGCATGGTTTTGGTTAAACCAGCTCTGGCTGCAAGTTTGGGATTTTAAGAGTGAAGTTGTGAATTTTATAGGTAAGTGTGAAGCACCATGCTTCTGTTTTGGTGGTTGTTTTTTTTTCTCTTGGTGTAGCAGGCTGCAGATGCAGGGTGTGCCAAACACAAGGGAGATGGGAGTTAAATAAGCATCATTCCCACTGCAGAGAAATGCCAGGTTTGGGAAGCATGGATGGCAGGAGAAGTTCTGCAGAGTTAGTGGGAGTTGTGATGAGATCAGTTTGGATTCAGTGCCAAGAATTCTGAATGAAAATTTCCTTCAGATGTGTGTTTTTGAGAGATGATAAATGGGCTGTGTCTGTGCAGGCCTGACAGCTAAGTTAGAAGTGGAAAATAAGACCACAGGAAAAGCCAAAAATACACTCAGTTTGATTTCCTGGGACTTTAGAAGTAAAAGGGGGGGAGATACCTTGATGCGTCTTGTTCATATGTAATTGCAAGTAAGACTTCAATAGAATACACAAAATAGGGGTTCTTCCAGCAATTCCAGGCTTAGGAATACACATCATTTCCTAGGGGCTGTGGAACAGAATCAGGATGCTTCCTTTCTTTTATGAATTTTAAGCTCAGGAAATAAATAAAAGGAAAATTTAATTGAATAGGAGTGCATGTCAGTAACAAAACCTGTGGTTTAGAAATGCCAGTGCTCTGTGTGGTAGCAGCCCTGGTACTTCAGTTTTGGCAGAGCTGAACTCGTCATCAAAGGAGGATACATTTGCCATGTCTGTAGGGCAGATGAGCATTTTTAGTAATGAATTGAGTGGCTTAAAGAGAAATTTCAAGGTAAACTTCCACTACAGCTTAATTATATTCTTAAGTAAAATTGGATTTATGGGGTGGTTTAAATTAGATCTCTCAGTTTGGACTTGAGGAAGGGCTTTATGCTTGCATAAATAATGGTTTTGTTGTTGTTTTTTTTTTTTCTTTCAACAGAGGTTGCAGACCTTGAAGCTAATTTACCTTGTGAGTATAACATTTAATACTATACATTTTAAAGGGGAAAGGACCATTGAAATGAGCATTTTGACTGAAGTATAAATACTAATTGTATTTATTAATTCAGGGAAAGCTCCACCACTCTGACTTGAACAGATTTCCTCTGTTGCTTCCTGTTATGGGGCTATGGAGAACTGGCCCCTCATTAATGTCCTTTGGAAGGAGTATTGATAATTTGCCTCCAGTTTTTGATTGCTGGGGAGTGGCAGCAAAACTTTTATAAAGCACCCAAAAAGTTCCTGGGACTCAAGGGTGCAATTAGTGCCTCACTCCTGTTTTTTCTTTATTCTCTCATTTTTGAAACAGGAGATTCTGATTTAGGGGCAGAGCAAATGGCTCAGCTCTCAGGGAACATTAAGTCAATCTGCAGTTTTTTCACTTCAAGATATAACTTGATGTCTTTGTTCATAGTGAAAATACTCATGAAAACTAATTTAAGAGTGATCCATATTCCTAAAAAAAAAAACAGGCAAGATAATATGGTTTTAGACCTAAATCATACTTGAGATGTAAGCCTTCATTAAAGGCAGTTAAAGAGAATTTATACAGAGTAATTTTATAAATTTTTTTCAGTGCAGGTTCTGTTATAGGGTAACAAATACCTGAAAAATGTGTGGGTTCAGTTACTGCAGTGTGGGTGCATTACTGGGGTTTGTGTACAGTTCTAGGTAGGTTTTTTCAGGCAAATGGGATTTATAGCTATGATACTATTTAATAGCTCCTTGGTCACAGAAAAGGAACAGCCAGCTTGATGGGTTAATAAGCTAAAAACTTCATAATATGGGTGATAAAATATCCATGGCAGAAGCATCTCCTCATGCCAGCCAACAGTGTAGAACTCATTGTCTGATGTAAATTATTCCTTTGCTTCACAGGTACATGTAAAGTGAATTTTCCTGACCCAAACAAGCTCCATTACTTTCAGCTAACTGTAACCCCAGGTAATTTTTTTCTACATGTTACTTTTGTTTCTGTGTGTGTTGGTGTTTAGGAAATGTAATTCCAGGAGGAATTCCAATAAAGCCTCGAATCAAAGAAAGTCTGGCTGTAATAATGATTATTTTATTAATGGGAGGGAGAAACTGGGCTGAGTTTTGACAACCAGATTCCAGTAAAAAGGCCTTAAAAATAAGTAGGGTTAGGAAATACTGAGATCTGCTTTGCTTACTTTGATTGAGAACATTTTCCTCTGAGCCAGTTTCAAGCCACCTTGATTTATTTTTGCATTTGCAGCCCTGTTAGGTTGTGTGTTCCCTTGTACTGATTGCTTGGTTCTGCAGAGGTGTAGAGAGAGGTTACCAATGTAACACTGCTGGAAAACTTCAAACCTAGGCATGCCTGAAGATGATTAACAAGGAGGAATCTCTGAGTCTATGATTGTTCAAATATGTGAAATCAGATTTTTTTATTAGTGACACAGCTTGAGTATCCTGTGAAGCTCTGGCTGGTCAGTAAAAGCATTTTCATAAATGATTATTTCCATGTAAGTTTTTTAATAACCACCTGAAATTAGTGTTTTCTGTGCATTTCAGAATAGAAAGTTGTGTTTTATGGATGAATTTGCATGGAAGTTTATTTAAACTTCACATGCACTCCTTTTGTTTGACACTGTGCAGGTGATTAAATAAAGACATTGCTATGTGCAGTGCCAGCTCATTCTTGTAGGTGCCCATTTTCTCTAGATGCTTTCTGACAGCAGAATTTGGGTGAGGTGTGTTAATCATCCTGGTGTATTACCTGGAGAAACTGGTGTGCACTTCATGGAATGTTTCTGTAATCCAGTACTTGGAAGCCAGAGCAGCACTAGGTGTCACTGTTGCTGTTTATTAGCCCAAACCAACTGGCCCTTCCTCCAGCAGAAATTTTGGGTGGTCTCTGTTAACATGTCCATTCATGTGACTCCCTTTTGTGATGGAAAAATGAGTGAGGCTGCCCTTGTCAGTGTAATTAAAAATAAATACAAGAGCTAGTCTAGAACCTTGGCCCTGTCATTCTGTGTAGGAGTTGTGCTCGTGTTTACTTGGTGGGTGTTAATTCTGCTTGCACCAAATACCCTTCACTTTACATGATGCTGCTTTATTGTATTTTGGGGAGGAGCCGACTTTACAAGAGCATCACTGTGCAAATGAGTGATGTATGAAAAAGCTGTCCTGACTCCAAGGAGTCTGAATCCTAGGAATTGTTTTGTCTGTTCACTGCTGTGCAGCAGGATGCTGCAGGCAGAAACCAGCTGTTGAATGCAGAGCATGGGTTTTGTGCCAGCTTCCTTGCTGAAATGATCTTGCCAATGAGATGATCTTAATTAACATTTTGTTACTCTAAATATAGCTGCACAGCTGAAGTCTCTGCAGTTGCAGCCTGACCCAAGTAAACATCTATTTTCAGCCGTGCATAATTCAGGTGTAGAATCTTGTGATCAGCCACAGCTTAGCACTCTAAAGGCAGAACACAACACAGACCAAGAAAATCTTTGTAGTTTTCTGCCTCTCTTCAATACTGAAGTTTTTTCTAGTGTATGCTAAATCTTAGTTTTCCTTGAGGCAGCAGAGTGGTTGTCACAGAAGTTTTATGGCTCAAGCAGGCTTGAGCCAACTCTTTTTGTATTGTCTGAACAGTATTCCATGAATCTTGGCTTTGTTCTGTGCAGTCATTTTGAATGTGGCTGGTCTTGAAAGGACAGTAAAAGAAGCTTCCTTAGGTTTTCACAAAAAGACTAATTTGCATAAGAAAATAAACTTGACCACCAAGCAGAAATCCTTTCAGGCCCCTTGCTCAAGCATCTCTCACAAAAACCTTTCTCAGCCGGTATTTAATGTCACAAAGTGATCCTGGTGACAGGAAGTTTTTAATTTAAAATGATTTTGTAGAAAATTTTGATGAGGGTGGCTGCTTTTTTTTTTACGTAATTGAAGAGATTCCAATCCCTGCAGTTTTCTGCAGTGCACCATCAGTGGATATTTAGCAGCACATGCTAGAAAATGGCTAAGACTTGGATTACAAAACTCCATGTTCCCAAGGCAGACACTGCTGGTTTTCTCTGCTGTCTGAAGCCTCTCTTCCCTTTTGTCATCTGAAACAGTTGTTCTGCCTTTGAAAAATACCCTTGTGCCACCACTTGCCTCTGTTCTTATTTTTTGTACCAGTATCATATTAGATTAAAATCTGGGGGAAATAAGGAGATAGATGCTCAGAGTCCAGGCTTGCTGCACTGGTATTTGGAGCACAAAATTGGAAGCTGAGGACTAAAACGTGGTAATGACCTGGAAAAAAATAAAGGAGGTGACTTTGGGTAGCTTATATGTGAAAAAACCCAGAAGAGTAAGTGTAGTAAATGCAATTTCCCTGCAGTTCCCGGGCTGTTGGACTAGTCTGGGGTTGGTGTGGATATTTGAGTGCCACTCTGGGAGGATTAATCAAGACCTGGTTTTCTGGTGAAATGCCCACAAATATTGCTGAGCATGGCTGATTCGGGGGACTACTAGCCAAAATGCATCCTTTGTGGCCTGCCCTAATTATCTTGCATTTTCTTCCAAAGTGAGGAAATAATTTGTTTAAGTGTTTTCCAGAGCACTTTCAGGCATTAAAACACCCTACAAACGCGAGCTAAGATTAGGCAGATTGTTAGTAATGAAACTTGAGACTGAAGTGGGAGGGATGCTTGCTCTGCTAATACAGCTTGAAGAAATAAATTTAAGCAGTAGGAGGAAAACTGTGGCTCAGACATCCTCCCTCCCTTTTTAGCAAAATCTCTGTGGCCAACTTCCTAAGTTATGTGTTAAAGTTGTTTCATTTGATGGGTTTATTTATAGCTCTATCCTCGCTGTTAATTCTGCCAGAACTTTTTTCCCACTGCTTTTCCGTGCCTAAAAAATTGAGGATTTCTGTCCCTATTGAGAATCTATTTACTTGAGGTGCTGGAAGATGACTTCATTGTGAAGAGTTATCTTGTTAATGCAGTGCAAGATTTCTGGCTGCGTGCTGAGGCTCTCCAGAATTTTTAATGTATGTTTGAGTGACTGGTAATGAATAGCTTTGTTGCTTTACAAACATAGGGAGGGAGAATTGTATAAAAGAGGGGAGATGTCTTGCTCTCCTGATTGTGTAAATATATCCTTGCTTATTTGATAGCAGAGCCAATAGCTTACCCAGTGTGGTTTTTGATTAGTGACTGGTGTCAAGGTAAAGCAAAATACAAAATGATTTGTAATGTGAGGCAGTGATGAATATTGAGTTGTCTTGGAGGAAGACTTGATGTGAAAGTTCTTGAGTAACTGTTGGACAGCCATTGCAGTGTGTTCATTAATCCTGAAGATTTTCTTTGACATAAGACATGTGTGGATACATCCATCAGCAGGCATTTATTTCATTTTAGCAGGGGTGGAATGTGAAGAGCTGCTGCATGCTTTGCTCCAAGTCCAGCAAATCAAAGAACTAGTGAAATTAAGCCAAGGAAAATAACTTTTGTACTTGGAAATGTGATAATTCCTGACACTTGGTTAAAATATATTACAGTGCTAGATGGTGGATAAAGTGCAGTCAGCTGTCTGTTTTCTCTTGGATAAATGTGGTGTGAGAGCTCCTGGGGAATACTGGACCATTTTCCCAATGATTCCTTTCTGGAGCAGTGTCTCACTCTGAGTGTGTTGCACATTTGACACTTACCAAAGAGTATCAGTGTAACTCACCTCTTCTTGTTCTTCAGTAATGGCTTGCTTTACTGATTTTTACCTCTGTGTATTTAAACACAAAAGATAAATGCTTTTGTCTTGACTTTTTTCCTGTAAAAATCAGTGCATGTGCCTTTACTTTCTGGTAAAGCACAGCATGCCTAAATAAATGTCTTAATGCCTTAATAAATCCAGCACACTTCAGAATTGAATCAGAGTGGGAATGGAGAAGGGAATTGAAAAGCAGATCAGGAGACAGCAACCTGAAGGAGGGATTTTGATGACCTACCGAAGACAAGCTAGGTTTTTTGTGGTTTGGAACAAACTAGATGATAATAAAATTCTTCTTAGTCCTTCTGTAAATTAGGGATTGTTTCACAGAGCATTTCTTTGCAGTGTTGGTTTAAGAAATATAAAAAACCTGCATGATATAATGGTAACCAGCCCTCCTGGCCTTCACTGGGGCTGGAGTGCTTAAGGTGGTTTGAGCCAGAGCATCCCTCAGATGTCTCAAACCCCCAGTGTGGGCTGGGCACCTGTTTCCCTTTTTTAATGAAAAACCTCAGTGATGGCAATGCCAGACACATTGCAGATCACTTGCAAGCATTTCAGCTTCCAAGCACAGCTATTTCAAGAGTTGCATTGACTGTCATGCCGTTGTATTAGCCCTGGTTAAATGGAAGTAGATATTTTAATATGTCATATCTGAAAATTTAGCCATTTTAATAATTCAGGACTGAGGCTGGCAGAGAGGCAGACATGTTTTCCTAGCAGATACATCACGGGAAGATAATTAGAATGAAAGAGCCTGTTTGCCCTTATTGCAGTACACTCTGAAACATACTCCTGCACACATCTTTCATATTACTCACCACAATTGCCAGCACAAATTTGGGAAGATGTATTCAGTCCTGGAGCAAGATTTCGCAATACATTAGCAAGTGCAGGATTTCTCCAGCTCATTCCAAGGGTCACTGGTGTGGTACTGCCTGCCACATGCCAGGATTTTCTTCCTATTCAGTGCAAGGTTCCTCTAGCTGGGTATCCCTGTTCCTGTGATCAGGATGGTGGATTTCTCTGGGACTGTTGGCTTCCCTGACTTCAAATTTCTGCTGTAAAAATGTTGGGGCTGCAGGAATGCTCACACACTTCTTGGATTACATGGCAGCTGGTAGTGCAACAAGCTTAAGTATTTGGTGATAACCCTGTGCTGTTTTAATCTTGGTGTTTTTCTCTTACTGAACTATTTTCATTGTTTTCCCTTTTCTAGATGAGGGCTACTACCAAGGGGGAAAGTTTCAGTTTGAAACTGAAGTTCCTGATGCCTACAATATGGTGGTGAGTATTTGTCATTAGTCTCATAGTTGTAATTTTAGATTTTCTTTGCAGGTAACAGGACTTCAGAGGGAACTTGGCATTGAGACTGAGAAAGGATCTTGTTTCTCTTAATAAAATAAGTCTCTGCAACTGTCTGGCAGAAGTTCTTGGAAGTGCAGATGAGTCTGACCTGAGTGTCCTCCCTTCTGGCTGAGGTTCTGCTCTCTCCTGTTAGTTATTCATGAGACCTGCATTTAATTTCTCATAAAAAAGTTATATATTTAAGAATAAGTGAACCAAAAGGAAAAGGTTGACAGTTCTGTATTTTCCCCTGTTCTTGTGCTCTGTTGTTTTACTGTTGGTGTTGGTAGTTGAGAGTTCTTTCAGAGAGGCTGAAGAATGTGTAGGGGAGGATCCTGGAGAAGAGTTTCAGGGAAGATCTTTGGTTCTTGTTCAGCTGTGCTTAGCCTAAATCCAGCATTATCTGTGTGTGGTAATTGCAGTCACAACTAGGTAGTGTTTGCAGGTCTATGGGTTTGGTTGTGGGATGTTTTAAGTTCCCCTTAACTTTACCAAAGAATTTCATTCTATGACAGAGGTCACCCTTACTGACTTTTGTGTACTCATTTTATTTCCTTTGATTTTTGTATTCCAGTTGTTCACCTAACCAGCACTGCTGCAGGAAAGTGTTTGCTGTGTGTTAACAGGAGAGCTGAAGTTCAGTTTTGATCTGAGAGTTTGATTCTCAGTTCCTATAATAAAAAAGCCTCTGGTTTGTTATGGTTCCCTGCTCAGCACTGGCAGGAAAATCTACAGCAAATGTTAATTAAATATTTTAAAATTTGAGTACCTCTCATCCAATACAAAAATAAAATGTTTGGAAAAATGCAGGAGGTGGAATTTTGGATTGTGGTCAGGCTATTAATACAAATATGTGCTCCCTGATATTGAGGGAATTATGCTGAGGCTGTGGTTTGTTTCCTGCCAGGCAGAATGGGACTGAAACAGGTGATGCCTCTTTCCAGGAGAGCTCTGCAGACCTGCCAGGGCTCTCTCAGCTCACAGGTTGGGATATCACACCTCTGCACTGGCAAAAGGAGTGCATATGTGGAATTATGATGTAGTGGAGGAGCATAAAATAAATAAAGAGGAAAAACCTGGAAGATTTTGTATTGTGGCCAGCAGCCAAACCACTCAGTGCTTTGCTCTGTGTAGTGTTCAGGTTCAGCCAGTCTTGGGAAGTTCTTCAGAAACTGCTGGTGGAAAGTGGCAAGAAATATCTCAGGGCTGGAATTCATCCCCAGAACTTGTATCCCCATTAGGGCCTCCTGGGGGAATTATGTTTTTTACAAACTGTGAAGAGAAGAGCTGGAGTTGCAGTTGCAGGGTGGTTTAGCAGAATGCTTTGGGACTAGCTGCTGTCTAGAGAAAACATTTCAAATAACATTGATTCCAGATTTTTTAGGAGCCACATTGCTTCTCTAGGTAAATTTCTTCACTAGTGAAGAGTTAGAGCTACAGGGTACTGATCAAATTAAATATATAAATAATAAATAATTTAAAAAATAAATTACAGGATCTGTTGGTACGCCTCTCCTTTTAGAGTACCCATTTATCAGAACCTGACACTGCTAATTTTAAATGAGGGGTCGCAGAGCAGAAGTGGCTGCTTGGAAATGGAGAAGGAAGTGAATGTGGTCACTGCTGAGGCTGCATCTACCTGTGAGCTGTGCGTGTCTGAGGGCAAGGAGAGAAATGGATTTTGGGAGCTTTGTTGTGCAGAGTGTCACAAGTGCTCAAGTGAAACCTCATCCTGAGGAAATCTCTGGGTTTCTTGGTCTGGGGAGCATTCAGAAATGACTTGGAGCAAGTTGCAAGGAGAAGTTTTATCTGAAGAGAAAATTTTATGGTTGTGCTGCAGTTGTCCTGTCTGTCTAAGAGGGGAAAGGAGAGAGAGAAAAACCTTTGTGTTATTGTCAGGAGTGGGTTTTTCTAACTTTTAGCAATGAAAATCACTTTGAAAGGAAAAAGGAATTCTTTTGTTTCCACAGTACAAAAAATAAGACACCAGTTAATTCACTGTGAGGATTCAGGGATTTTTTTAAAAGAGTTTCTATAAAGCTTTTTTTTGATTCATCAATACATTTCCTGTTTGAAGGTGCATATGGTAGAAATTTATTCTTTTATCTTGATCTAATGGCATGGAATAAATTCTGCTGCTTTCTCTTGCTTGAGAACTAGACATCATCTTTCACAACAATGTGAAAGTGTAGCTGATGAAAAGCTTGTGCTGTTAGAAAACTTCTAAGGTGTTTTAGAGGTCAAAAAGTGTGAGACTGTTTTCTTTGAGCCACTTAATTTTCAATAATGCCATGACTGATGTCCCTTGAGTTATTGCACAGAAATGGAGGAAAGGCAAAATCTGCATTATCAATCCCAGATCTGTTGTGGTGATCAGTGTTCTTTCTTCTAGAACATCTTTTTTAGGTATGTTTGTGGTATCTTAGTGTCATTCATATTTTCTTACCTTTTCCAAGGAGTCTTAATTTAAAAAAAAAATTCTTATAAAGGTGATTGGGAAGTTAGGAGCAAAATAAGACAAACACATGATGCTGCCATGCAAATACAGCTCTTTGAGCTGTTTTGCCTCTTGATTGAAGACATCTTTGGAAAAAGTGGAGGGAGATGACTCCACATTTATAATGTGTGATTTAATTGAAGTCCTGCAAGGTGCTGCTGTGTGCTGATGGATTCCAGGACACTTCCTATCAGAAATAATCTGCCTGATTGAAAGCTGCAAGTCCTAATGGGGAGAGCACAGGGATGGCACAACGTGCTGTTGCTAAGCTACTGAAATTTTTATGTCCCACTCTTTATTTACTTCACAAAATTAGAGCAAAGGAGACTGTACTTTTAAAATCTGTATTTCAGAGCCCCACTATGAAATTCAGAAATTTGGTGATCTTACCTGTGGCTTTTCATTTTAATGTCTCAAATTCAGCTCTGACACATTCCTGTTCAGTTGGGCACAGGAGGGTCTGTATTTAAAAGAAGTTATTTCTTTGGTGTAGTTATCTTTGCATCCTCTGCTGTTCTTCAGCAAATCCCTGGCTTGGATAAGCCTTGGTGAAATTTTTTTGGCTTAAATTATTGTCTTGGTAAGTTAAGTATGAGGAGACTGAATGACTTAGTGTTTTCTCTGAAGGAGTAAATTTTCTTGGCTTTCTTAAAAGTTATTTTTTTTCTAAGGAAAAGCCTAATATCAGCCTGGTTTTTATGAAGAGTTGAGAAAAGCTAAAAGGGCAGAGAAACCTGGTTTGATTCTTGTAGATTATCTATCATTGCCCTAAACATACAGACCCAGGCTGTGAATATCAAATGTATTTGCCTTTTTCTGTTTTATAACAGGGTTTTGTCTTAAAGGATAACACAGTGATTTGTTTTCTCTCCTGGCAGCCTCCAAAGGTAAAATGTTTGACAAGAATCTGGCACCCAAACATTACAGAGACAGGAGAAATCTGCCTAAGGTAGGAACAGTATTCTGTTGGAGATTTTTTGATAAAATATTGAATGCAACTGTGGTTAACAGTATTTTTTTTTCTGCTGATTCTTCATGTAATTTTTAGGAGCATAAAAATCTACTGAAAGTCTCATTTTTGCTGTGCAGTAGGGACCATGTAGAGCATGAACTTGTCGAGTTCAGACTTAGTATTTTGTTCTACTTGGGGTAAAAATGTAAACTCCAGCCTAAACAAAATGTAGCTGGGTTTTTCCTTCCCTCCCTCATAACTGAATTGTCTTCAGGCCGTGAGGGAGGCTTTGAGGCTTTACCATTTAATTCCCAACTGTGTTAAGAGCTTGAAAATCCTTTATATTTCAAATAGGAAGGGAAAAAGTGTTCCTTAAACTTTGACAGTAATTATTCTTTGTTTGCCATTTGTTAATTATAACATTTAATATCTGCTAAAAAGACACGTGTGCCAGTTATAACAAAGCAGGGTTGGGGTCAGGATAAGTCAGGATATGAAACCTGAAAGCTTTACTTTGCCAGAGTGAGAGGCTTCTGTTGCTGGGTGGTTTTCGTTGATAGTAAATGTTTCCTCTTGCAAATGAGTCTGTGAAACTTCGCAATTTCATCCTCAATACCTGATGGTGAAATTGGCCAGAAACCAAACAGAAGCAGAAGTGAGAAGCTTGCCTGTCATTTTTCAAGTTAATGGCACACACAAGAAAAAGCAGATGAAGCAGAAGCAAAGATTGAAAGCTGTTCTGAAAATCCAGCATGGTTGTCACCATGTGTACAGCAAATCAGTGCTTAAAGAGAAGCTGAATTTTTCCTCTAGATGGAAGAATAATTTTTATGCTGTGTTGAAGGTCCTGGTGAAAATTAAGTTTTTTTTTTATTGCCCTTCTTAGGCAGGTCAAGCTCATCAGCCTTAAGAAGACTTAGGTGTTCTGAGTGCAAGTGAAGGAATGAACAAGTGAGCTGTTTGAAGCAGGGAACAACAAATCCCAGCCACCAAACCAAAGCTGAAGCTCCAGCTGTAGCATGGCGTCTTCTGAGCTTCCCTAAAGCCTCACATTCATAAAATCCCAGAGTGGTTGGAGTTGGAAGGGACCTTAAAGCTCATCCCATTCCACCCTCTGCCTTGGGCAGGGAACCTTCCACTATCCCAGGTTGCTCCAAGATCCATTCAGCCTGGCCTGGAGCACTTCCAGGGATGGGGCAGCCACAGCTTCTCTATGTCTTGAAATGGTTTTAATTACAGGAGATAAATGTGGTGTTTGGAGGATCATAATTCTAATGAAGTGAAGGTATTTGTTCAGCATCCACACTCAAACAGTTTGGGTTGTCAGATACCTTAACATATCAAATCTTAGAAATGTCTGGCATTAGATGGAAAAACTAAAATAACTTAATTGCTTTATGCCTGTTAGAAAATGCATTCTATGTATAGTATCTGCAATCAACTTACATGAGAGTCTTTGCATTAAAATAGCTTCAGTTATTTTTAAAAGCAGAAAAAACATCTTCATCAGTGCTTTTTCCCCCACATACCTCATTCTGTTCGACAGTCTGGATTAAAACATGCTAAATGGTTAAACTTGTGGTCAGGTTTAACAGTTCTGGGTAGGAAAAGTGATGTTTTTATGGACTGCAGTTACCCTGCACCATGTTATTAATGACAGATACTAATTAGGTCTGGCCCATGGTGGATATCAGCTCCACTGCACATGTGGATAGAAAACATGGAGGTTTCTCCAGGAATGATCTTCCCTTATAGTATATTGTAATGACTTAAGCTGCAGATTCAGAAGGTTTTACATTTACTGGAATCATGCAGTTCCCCTTTCAGTAGGTGTTTTTTGAAAGATCTCTTTAGGATTGTGTGTATTTAAAAAGAAAAAATTCCTCACAACTTTCTTCCATGCAGGAATTACTCCCAGAATGAGAAGATATTTGTTGAAATGAAAGCTGAGCAGCTGACTGGTCACATCAGTGGCTGCTGCAGTGATTTTGCAGTCTGCCCATAGGAACCCAGACATGAGGATTTGTAATCATAGCCTGGGAGGTCTGGGAAAAGACCCATTAATGGTCATTCCCAATCTGGAGAAGAAAGAGAGTGCTGCTCTAGAAGCAAATTCTATCAGCAAATGAGGAATATTAAGCTGAAGGGACAAGTCTTCACTGCTTTCCAGAGTGCTCTGAGGGGTGAAGTGTCTCCTCAATCCTGGCTGTGGTGTCCCCAGCTGGAGATGTGCCAGTAGGGCTCTGAGGCCTTGGGAAACTGCAGGGCTGTTCTTGAGGCTTAGCTCACGCTCAGGTGCTCTCTCACTGAATATTTTTATGATTTTATTTTGTGTGTTGACTTCCTCCTTGCCTGGAATTGCACAGTGAGGTGTATGGAGAGGCAAAAGGAAGTAATGCCACAAAATTTAATAAGGAACAGACCAAAAGCAAGCTTCTTCACTTTTGTCACATGGACACAAACTGCAGCCACAAGATGTTGCTTTTAACATTGCACAAGTGGTAATGGCAGATTTTATCTTTTTAAAGGCACAGAAATGACATGAGCAGCACAGTTAAGGTGGAATGGGCTTGTCCAGGTTGATCATCCTGTTCCTGGGATCTCTGCACTGAGCAAGGATTGAATTTCCTTGGTTATAAACTTGGCATGTTCATTAAATAACTACATAATCTGTATGGTCTAGTCATCCACTGTAATTTAAAAATTACTTAATATGTGTCAGCCTGGAAATTGCTAAAACCTAATAGTTTAAGACTATTTCACTTTAACCCTATTATTTCAGTAGTAGAAGCTGCTGCTGGTGGTGAATTTTTGTGCTTTGCTGTGTGAGATGTGAGTTTTAGATTACAGAGGAAGGTATGATTGTGAAATGATCCTTCAAGGAGTTTTTGTGATTTTTTTTTTCATTCAGATTATTACTTTTCTGAGCAAGGCTTCAGCTTATTTCTCAATTGTGCTCTGATCCCCAATGTATCTCCTTCTCATAACTGCTGAGGTTTGGATCTGAAAGGTCCAGAAATGCCTGAACACCTCAATGGTTTCTGATTGCAATAGGTCAGCAGCTTCACTGGGCTTAACATGGACCATAATATGCTGGTCATAGAGAATTTCTATACTGGATGTGTGCACAGAGGAAATTCTGTATTTTACATGTTAATATTCATATTAAAATTCAAGTTATATTTTAAAAGGAAGTTTTTCCTCCAGAGCAGATAGACTAAAACTCTTTCACTTTCTTATCTTTACGTGTAGGAAGCTGAAGTCCTTTCACAGAACAGAGGATGGTGATCCTCTCTTTGCTAATTAGATATCTCTCCCCAAAACACCCTTTTTTTGGATTAGTTTGTGCCAGTTTTGATGAGAGATGGGTCATCCTGCAAGGCTGTCTCTTCACCAGAGATTAACATGTTCTAAAATGCATCAGGGAATAGAAAGAGGGTTCAGTGTTGAGCCTGTCACAGGGGTTTCTGTCACACTTGTGCTGCTGGAAAATAATTCAGGTGTTTTGGCAGAGGTTGAGCTCAGATGGGGAGTTCTGTAATGACACTGTGTAGAAGGTAATTTTAGGCAGACATCCAACTCCTGGGGATTAAAATTCCATTACCTGAATATAAATAGTGCAAGAATTAGATCTTATCTTGCAATTACTTCCTTGTGTTTTCTGAGAACGTTTCTGACAAAAGCAGTTTAACCAGAAATGGCTCTGTATCATATGTGTGTCTTTTTTTTTTTTTTCCAGTTTATTGAGAGAACACTCAATTGATGGCACTGGCTGGGCCCCAACCAGAACCTTAAAGGTACTGTTTCCTTTTGGATGTGTTCATCAAACTAAATACATCTTTAAAAATCTTTTTTTCCTGGACTTGGAAAGAAACAGCTCATGTGGTTTGCTCAAGAGCAGGTTTTTGTCTTTCAGCAAATGTTGGTGGCAGCAGTGGAACAGGTCCAGTGCTGGTTGTGGAAATGTTGGTAGTTTTGGTGTGGCTGCACAAGTGCTGCTCTGCTAAAAGGTTTTGGAGGTGACTCTGAGAACCCACACTCTGTAAGGTGTGCTGCTTTTCACCTGAGAGCATCCTGTGAGCAGCAATCCATAATCCTGGTAATTTCCATGGGATTGATACTCATGACAAAATCAGTGCAGAGCACTGAGCAGGAGTTTATCTTCCTGTTGCTATTCCCAGGAATGCTGCCAGAATTGTG
The DNA here is from genome assembly GCA_013397075.1 of Rhabdornis inornatus. Taxonomy (NCBI): domain Eukaryota; kingdom Metazoa; phylum Chordata; class Aves; order Passeriformes; family Rhabdornithidae; genus Rhabdornis; species Rhabdornis inornatus. The sequence continues at coordinate 61,168 of VWZS01005944.1, forward strand.
TCCTCAGAGCTTTAACAAAATTAGGTGGATAAAGAGTGTGCATCAGGTGTTTGTTTCTTTCAAAATCCAAATTGAAAGTGACCTTTATCTGATACTTGGTTTGCTTTTTGGCACTATGGATGAGATCTGTGACTTTCTTCATCTGTAAAATCTCTTCTGAGGTGAGCATGTGACTTTCTGGAAGTAAAATGAGTGTGTTATTTTGTGGATTTTCTTAAAACAGTCTTTCCCTATTATTTTTTCATCAGTTGGTATGATTTTATTTTGTGCTTTGTGCTTCTGTTTCCATCTCAGGTTAAATCAAGGCACTGGGTAATTTAAGTTAACTAGTTCTGTTCCTGTATTTTTATTCAGAGAAAGTTTTTAGGCTACAAGTTTTAAACTTCAGCCATTAAAAAGTCAGTACAAGTGGACAAGAGACCCAAAAGACAGGAGCTTTTTTCTGTGATTGTTGGAATGAAAGACTCAGCAAGAGAAAATGAAGTAGTAGCTTAACTTCAAAAAGGAAAAAAATCAAACCAGATGTCCTCCTTGGATTTTAAAATTTTTTAACATTGAAACACCACAGTTGTGAGCTCACTCTTTATAGCTTTTCATCACCACAAGGGGAACAGTGAGAATTTGCACAGAAGCACTGTGGGCAGTAATCCTGTTATGGACTTGAAAGTCAGTATTTCATTCATCAATAATATGAAGTCAGCCTGGTTTTCTGGAGGAATAACACCCAGATGTGCCCAATAAAGCACTCTGAGCTACTCCTAAAGAATGAAATTGAGAGTGGGCATGTGCTTCTGCCACAAAAACTCTTCCAAGGGCATTAGAAAAGCCATTCAAATAGAGAATACACACAGCAGCCCCATGCACAAACCATGCTGAATGCAGCTGCATGGCTGGAGCTTGTGTGCTTAACCCTTTACAAGGTCAGGTTTTTGATTGTGTCTCATTTTGGAATCCTTGTGGTGGCAGCAGAGCTCTTAAGTGAAAAAATAGTTCAAAATAAACTGCTGGGACTTCTTAAATTTTTTTTTTTTTGGTATCAAATGGGTAGAAACATGAATAAACTTTCTGAAATAAAAATGAAAATCTGCTAAATTGTCTGTAAAACCTGATAAAATGTATTTTGAACGGTGTGGAGGATTCTTAAGGGGGAGAAGAACTAAGTCAGTTTTATCTCCCAGCATTTTTTCACGCTTGGTATTATCTCATCCATGATTGAATTCTCTTCAGGTTACCAAGTGTTGAGCTTTATCTTTTTTCCCTTCTTTGTGCTTGGAAACACGTTTCCATGGGCCACTGTGAAGAGCAGCCTGTGTGTGTGTGAAGGCACTAAAGAATGTGCTATTTCTGAATTCCTGCATTAGATGCTTTTTTAAAATCGGGTTCTGAGCAGAGTTGGGCTCTTACCCTGAAACAGGTTTAAAACATTAACCAATGTTAATGTTTTAACCTGCCAACCTGGCTATATATACACTTTTTAAATCACATTTTTTATTCATGGAAACACTCCAGAAGCCCAGACCCTTAGATAATTTCTGGTAGTGGTTGGTCTCCAGGCTGTGGATTATGGATTTAGCTCCTTCATAGCTAAACAAGAGTTAGCAACAGGAGCTTATTTACCTTTAAGTCTCCATTCTGTCATGTTCTGCATCATTTTATTGCATACTATCCTCTCTCAAACAGCTTGTTCACAGAGCTGGAGACTGCTGTAGTTACTCTGGGCCTTGCTCAGTGTCTGAACTTGATTTTCTCCTGTTTTTAGGTGTGATGGTCAAAATGACAGTTTCCCAGGCAGAAAGCAAATAGATGGCTTTTATTCTATTCTGTTCTCAGATTTTTTTTTTATGTCACTGGAAATACCAGCTTTTAAATACCTCATATGACTTCACACTGTTGCTGTTACTCTGCTACTCTGTTTTGTACCCTTCAGTAATTTCAATTTCAGACTCCAAAGTGCTTCAGCAGCTCCTGTTCGTCCTCAACATGTCCCTTATTTGCCAGGATTATCACCTGCCTAGCTGAGTTAGTTCTCCTTAATAATCCTCAGCTTTGTCCTAAGTGCTTGTTTTCATTTTGCTATAAAACCATCTCAGGTGATTGATTTTAAGACCTGAATAAGTGGATCTGAATTTTAAATGCCTGATTGGTTCTAAGAGTCAGGCTCCTCCTGCAGTTACCTCTAACTGCAACTATGAAATTTTATGAAAATTGGTTCATAAATCAGTGGCTGATTGATGGACTTTAAAAATAATCAGAGCACACTTGGGCAACTCTGTGGAGCATATGGACATTAAAACCAGTGTTTAAAAATGTGTGGTGGATGTTCACAGGGAATGTTAATCCTTTTTCTTCCTTTTGTAGCTGTGTTGTGATATAAGAGATAGCTGGGCTGTTTTCTGGAGGGTTTCCATGTTTGGTAGGTGTGTGTCCATTTCAGTTTTTCACTGAGATGGTTTGAAGTGCTAGGTTTTGTCACTTTTGTGTTATTACCGGTAGGAGAGACAGGAGCCAGGGGTGGGAAACATCCAGGTAGTCTTAAACTCCAGATCTGCAAATGGCTTTTCATGCCCATCTACAGGAAACCCCTGTTTTTTCAGGAATTTCTCTGCCATAACTCCAGATCCTAGGTTAATAAATATCTGTCTTTGCTATTAGATTATCTGATCTAGAAGGAATTAAGACTTATTTCCAGTAAACTATTGCTACTGGGAGTTGATCTTTAAGAGTTTTGCTAGTTTAATTAGTGTTTTAATACTAAATGGCAATTTGTCCTGTGTGGTTCACTGGTTCTGCCCTTGTTTTCAGGCAGTGGAATGACTTCATTTGGAATCATCCAAATGTCAAACTCATCTCTTGGAGAAATCAGTCAGAGGGTCGTGACTTAATTTTTCCAGTTTACCTCAGTGTTTAAGCATCAACCTGAGGAGTTTGGAAAGTAGAAAATTTTCACCCATCATCTTAAGGAAAAAAGATGGCCTGCTGTCAAATCATCTGTGATTAGTGTAGAGGAGTGCTTTAGACAGTAAAATAACTGTCACTGTCTTCAGGATGAAGGGAGAAAAGAAAACTGTATGTTTTATCTTACATTAATTCTTGTTGCTCAGGCTGTTTTTCTCAACATTATGGTAACATTGTACAGCTGTTGATTTATTCAGATTCTGTTTTGGAGCTGGTCTTCTTATGTGTCTTCACTTCTAAAAATTGAATAAGCCTCAGACAAAAACTTCAGACCCAGTATTTGGAAAGAGAAGCTCTAAACCACTGAAGACAATCTTTTGTGTAGATCTGATGTTCTGTTTTTTCTTAAAATAAGCTTCAGGAAATACTTTTCCAGGGATAAATTGTGTTGTATTTTGGCTTTATTATAAATTGGCTTTATCATTTTAATAAGAAGTGATTTATTTCAGGCCAGGACACCCCTGCATAAATGGCCAGACTGGTGGAAATATATAATTCAGTGTCTTCTAATAGCTTTTGCTTCAGTAAAGATTTGCAAAATTTAAATTTTCTCTCTTTAATGTCCCCTGACAGAGCTAAATCTTTGGTTTAGGTGCAGTAGCTGTTATTATGAACATGTGAGTCAGGAGGGCCAAGATACCTCAGTAAGTGTAATTAAACCATGCTTGTTGTCCCCAGATTGTTGATTTCTGAATATTCAATTTGTGTCAGCTTTAATGCACTGAGCAGACTGATCTCCAGAGGGTGATAGCTTCATTGTTGTAATCACTGTGGTGTAGTTCATTAAGAATCTATCAGAGAGTTCCCCAGGGAATAACTTGCACAGCATTATCCGCTTGTCCTGCAGTAACCACAGGGAGGAATGTCAAGGAGTCAGTGACAAAGTGATCGATTTGAGAGGAGTGCTTCTGCATACTTGGCACTTCACAGCTGGCTTGATCTGGGAGAGGAACAGGCTGGAATTGTTCCTGGTTTCTTTCCCCTCCTATATTTAAGTAAAAAAGAAATGTTTTTTCCAGCCTTCCTCCTTGTTTTGTGTTTGCTAACTGGAGCAGTTCATGCCTTTTAAGTTACCCAAAGCCCTGGAGGGAGCTGCTGTTGTGTTTGGGTGGGAAGCAGGGGCAGGGATGGCAGGCACGTGACAACTGGGGTGGCTAAAAAAAGGTGGCATTCACTTTATCACCTTTTTCTAGGTGGAAACAATGTTCTTCAACTTCTGCAAGGTTAGAGAGGAGCAGGAGAGGAAATGTATTTGGGAGATGACAGTTTAGGGGGGAAGAATTTTTTTCGTAAGCTAAAAAGTGCGTATGTCTCTGGAAGGAAAACATTTTTTTTGATCACCAGTGATAAATTTGGTGGGGTGGGATGAGGTGTGCTTGGTGCAGTGAAGAGAGGAAGGAGCTGGGCTTGATGGTGGAAGAAGGGGAAGGGAAGAGGAAAAACACCTTGATGTGGTATATGGGCAGACAAAACAGCAGAGAGCTGCCCCAGGACTTGGCCATGCCTGGCCTGGACTAGAGCAAGCTGAGCTTTGCAGTGGCATTTCCAGTCCTTTTTAAAACAAATTAGACAAATTTGCTTCAGACATGTGCTTGTGTAAATGACTGCTGCTCCTTTTGTTCATCTGACTGAGTTAAATTGTTTGTCTATAAAAAATTCTTAAGCAACGAGCTTTGATTTGGTCAGTCTGTTAGATCAGAAATGCTTCTTGGATCTCTTAAGGGAATTTCTTTGATTGGAAGTTTGTTAGGTGCTTTTGTCTGCTTTGCTCTCTTAAATTAATGTATTCAATATACTTTGCCTGTAAAAGGAAAATCTTAACTTGCAATTTCTATGTTTGCTCTCCAGAAGTGCCTGTGGTTGTGTTTCTGAAACCCTTGTCTGTGGCATGGTTTCAGTGGCATTGCTTTTGTGGAGTGGTTCTGAGAACTGTCACTTGGCAAGATCAGTGAGTGAATTAGGACCTCCTAGAAATGCAAAGCTTTGAGACTTCCTGGCCTCAGGAGAGGCTGTTTCAAAGGCTGCATTGAGGGTTTTGAGTCACTGCTCTTGAACTTCAGACACTGCAGCAGCAGCAGGTTTTTTCTCCTCGTTGGCATGCCGTGAATAAATCTGTGGGCAGGGATTTAGTGTAACTTTTCACTCAGATGCAGCACAAAAATAGTCCAGAATGAAAAGGGACAATTATAAAGAGGTGTTTACAACAGTCTGTTGATCTTCTGACTTGCCTGTGTTGACTTCCCTGTGGACTTCCCCAGCCCAGAATGGTGGCAGTGCCATGGAGCAGAGTTTGCTTCCCTCGTTATTATTCCCTGGTCCCATTACCCAGTGTGGATTTAGCCAGCTACTGCTGTGCTTGGAAACCCCAGTTCTTAATTTCAAACACCATCACTGCCTCCTCTGAACTAGTCAATTAAACCCACTTGCATGTGCAAGACCTGCCTTGGAGACTCCCAAAGGCATCTGACCCACAGGAGACATCTCAGCTGATGGGAAACCTCTGGGAGACCAAACAGGGAACAGCCTGGGCACAGCTGGAGCCAGATGCAGCAGCTCAAGAAGTTTGGCAGCCCTGGCTACAGGTACAAAAAGCAGATTTGGTACAAAAGCAGAGGCTCTCAGCTTTGCTCTGTGGCTGCCCCTCAGCAGTGGTGCCCTTGTCCTCTGGAACTTTGATGTTAAACACAGAAGAAATTGGATAAAAAGCAGCTTTGTGAAGGAAGCAGCTTTGTCAGGTGTGAATGTCTGATCTTGTACAAGTAGGGTCTCACTGAAGTGCAGCACTGCCAAGGTGTGCACTATTTCCAGTTGCCACCTGCCCTGCTCCTCCCTGTGAAGATAACCTTTAAAAATTCCTGCACATAGGTTTAACTTTGTTTTCAGGCTATTTAAGCCACAAGTTCAGTGAATATTTGAAGCCAAGCCTGATGCTTTTTTACAGTGAAGGAGAAGTTTTTGAGCTGTTAAATCTCACAGGATCTTCAGTGGCATGCACATCCTTTTAGTTCCTCAGGAAAACCCAAAGCAAACATCCAGGCCAGTGCTTATCTGCATGCAGCCAGCAGCTCTGCTGCAGTCAGTAATGCAGAGTGATTATTTCTGCAATTCAACAATGGTGAGTTTTTCACATACCAAATACTTGCTTCACTTTTGCTCCTCTGTTCCATCCCACTTCCCTTTTTCAATATCCTAGATTTAAGTCAGGCTACCCTGGAGCTCATTACAAAAAGTAATTGCCCTCTGGTAGTAATTTTGCATTATTTTTTATGGAGCAATGCAAGAGTATAAAATGAATCCGGCAAATCATCAAACTTGAATAGATGAAAACATCAAAAATGGTATTAAGACTTTCACAAGTAAATTATTCAGTAGTAATAATAATCCTGTTATGCTTTTTGGTGTGTAGCATGGCAGTGGAGATGTACAGCATTCTGACAACTTGTGTCTGTACAAAGGTTTTCATTGGTTCTTTTTGTTTGGTGTCTCCTTTTTTGTTTTTTAATAAAACTCTGTAAAACCTGAATGAGTCAAGCACCCCCAAAGCATTAAAACCAGGGTTTAGCACATGAGAATTTTGGAGCAATTGATGATATAATGGGAAAATATGGCATCACATCTCTTTTTTGGGCTGCAGCATTTACTTGTGTGAGGTATTGGAGCTTGTATTAGTTTGTCAGGAGAGAGCTCTGCTGGTGTCTGGGGAGCTTCTGGCAGACCAGGGGCTTCAGCACTGCTCAGTGTCAGGAGGAGATGAGCTCTTGAGGATTTTACAAGGCATTGACTTGCTCCTGGTTTGTTCTTTTTTAGCCATGCTGTGCTTGAACAGCTGTGGGCAGTTTGTAACCCTGGCAATGCAGGTTTGGCATTCAGGATTTGGGAATGGCCAGACCCCAGAGTACTCACATGACCTTGCACCTTTTCAGGGTGGTTTTAATGCTCAGTGTTGTGATTCTGCATCACATTCTGCAACTGCAGCCTGCTGTCTCATGCTGTAGGTAGAAGGCAACTTCTAAAAATGTTATTTTTTCCTGCAGCTCTGCCTCCCTGAAGGACAAGAGAGCCTTGGAGGGCAGCAGTGAAATGGGCTCCTGACCTTTGGGGGCAGAGCAGCTGCTGGGGCAGAGGGGTTGCCCAGAGCTGCTGATGCCTGGATGTGGGAGAATCAAGTGGAAATTGAGACCTTCCTGCTTTTTGCTACTCTCCAGGCTCTCCATGCCAATAAAATCTTCCTTTAATCTGTGACTTTGGCACATCACTGCATTGTACTAATAATTTATCTTTAAGATTAATACAGATTTTCTTAATACCATGCTCTGCTGACCTCTGGTTTTTGTGCCAGCTGTTGAACAAGCAACAGAAGTTTAAATAAACTGTCAAACAATGATTTCCATCTGTTATTTGAAATAATTCACTTTCTCCTGCTTGCCAGGGAACTGGTAGAGTTGTTGTTTGGGAGTAAGGATGACTGCTCAGCACTAGAGCCTTAAAATTTACGAATAACTGTGATCAGATGTCTGGGTCACCCCTTTTGTGCAGTTGATGTGTCTGAAGGTGATGAGCACATTTGAAACTTGCTGTCTTTGCCACACTTGAGGAGGTGCTGAGGCTGGAAATGCTGACAGTGCCAGGGCAGATGGATATTTTAAAAACAGATAAACTGAGTGGGTTGTTTGTGCAAGATCAAAGGGAAATTGGATCGTGAGAGGCTGTTGGCTGCGTAATGCTGGCATTGTGTCTTGTTCATTAGGGCATAATTGGACAGTGTCCTTAAGGGATATGGATTTCTGTGGTCCACACTCTCAGCACAGGGTCCAGAACAGGAAACATGCTCAAATACATTTATTTATTGCAGTTCTTTGCTGTGCATAGGAAGTTTTTTACTCTGAGGCTTTATCTTTATTGTAAAGGATGCATTTTAGCTGTGGAATGACTTGAGACATATGCTTATGTAAGAATAGTATTTCTCTGTACTCCTACTGCAGCTCACCCTCTTTTCTCTGATATTTTGACAGTTTCAAGTATTTGTTTGGCCCCTTTTTAATTTTAAGAATAGGTTGCTGAATTAGCTTTCATTACCCACCCTTTAAGCAGTGCAGTTTTCAGTTGGTGGCATATCCTAAAGTATCACTGCTCTCCTTGAATGGAGGAGCAACAGGAATACACACAGAAAGATCTGACCTTCTGTTTGAATATGCAGTATTTGGTTTTTGCTGGCTTCTAAATATCAAGTGGCCATGAAATGGGAAAGCTTTTTCAGCATTTTGATTTAAATTAGTAGAGCATTACTTGTAATCTAGAATTTTTTCCCAGTTATTTCATGGATTACTATAAAGTTTGTGAACATGTTCAAAACTCCTGAAGTGCATGTCTAACTAACTGTGTTTTTTCTTTGCAGGATATTGTCTGGGGGTTAAACTCTTTATTTACTGTAAGTAAAGGAATATTTTGCACATCCACTTTCCTTTTTCCTGCCTGGTTTTGTTTCAGCATCACCTAATGCTAACTCTGTTGCCTCTGGAAGTTTAGGTCTTTATTTCCCTTGGCTTCAGTGGATGTTAAATGAGTATGAAATCAGATTGTGCTGTTGTTTGTGGACCTCATCCAGGCTCAAATGCCAGCTTTTTCTACATGGATTTTACTTTGGTTAGAAATATTAGGGAATATTTTGCTAACAGATTATCTGGGGTCTTCCACACAGTATGAAACTCCTTCTGCTGATTTGCAGGAAATAGAAATTCATACTGCTCTGAGAAGGAATTGTTTGTGTTAGTCTTTTAAAAAAAATCCTATTTAGGAATTAATGACTGCCCTGCAGTCTCATTCCTTTTTTGAACACTAGCATTCCTATTCAGGGGCCTTGGTATCCATCACAGAGTTTGCCAAAAACCTGATTTGTCACATAATTTATGTGACTTCATTTAGGGATCCTCTTTCCTCCCCTTTTTTTTAGAGACTGATGAGAGCAAGGAACTTGTAATTGCAGGAGCACCTTGAAAATGGAGGAGAGGGACAGGTTACCTTTTTCAGGGATTCCTTTCCTCAGCCATTGCTGCTGGGTGGGAAGGTCAGGAGAAAACAAAGAGCAGCACTAGCTTGGTGGCCACATTTGTCATTTCTGGAGGCCACTCCAGAGCGTAGAAGGAAACTTGGATTTCCTGGCATCCAAAGTCTTGGTTGGTTTTTTCAACAGCTTCTTTGGTAAATTGATGTAAAGGTTTGGAGAGGATTTGCCTTTCCAGCTGAAGTGAGTTGCATTTCACAGTCAGTCTCCCTGTGCATGCCAAGTAAGTGGAAAGAAGCAGAATCCTCAGGGGTAGAGCTGCACATAAAAATATTGGGCAGAATGCTGCAGAGAGTGGTGGTCATGCCTCGGAGATCATGGGGATTTGTCATGATGGGCTGGTAAGAGCTGTGCTTGCCTCCTGGATTTCCCTCACACCCAGCTTCTTGTGAATAATTAGGCTTTGAAAAGCTGGCACTGGGATCACACTGGTCTGGCAGATTCTTGGGGGTGTTATTTAGGAAAGTGAGTGAAAATGAGGTGGGTTGGTGTCCTGATTTGGGTGAAATGTGGGGTTTGCTGCTTGAAGATGAGTCAGGGGCTGCCAGGAGCCTTTCACATTGTGGAACAATGGTATTTCACTTTTACACAGGCTGACCTTGGACTTGAGAAAGATCTGGGCTGCAGGCAGAACAGGGGCCTTGTGATTCAGTGTTATATTTAATGATGATGCCTCTTCTCCATTGTTTTTAACCCTAGACCCTTTCTCCTTCCAAAGTTAATATTTGAGATGAAACTGAGAGGCCTGAGGTTTGTTGTGGCTATTTTTGCTCCCTGACCCCACATGTCCTTAGTTCTTGGGGTGTTTGTACTCCTTTTCCTCTAGGCCCTGTTTGTCCCAGAGCACTAAAACTTCCCTGTCAGGCTCCAGGTTACATGGCTTCACAGAGAGAATTAAATTGCTTTTCTATGGAGGTGGAATTAGGGAAACTCCTACTTTATCAGCACACTGTTTGCAGCAGTTTTTTTAAGATTTACATTGCTCTCTAACAAAAATCAGCAGGAATTGTGCCTCCTGAAAGGTTAACTGTTCCTCCAAAATTTAGTTTTCCAACAGAAATTCACTTCCAGATGGAGCTGTGTGTGGCCCACACCAGAAGGGTTTAGATGCCGTGGTGCTGTTTAATCGTCCTGTGATTTGGTTTCCAATTACCAAACTCATTTGTATTTACCTTTGGCAAGGGCACCACCAAGGCAATGATTAAATGGCACTGCCCTGTTTGCTTTTTGCTTCATTATCTTGTTCTTGATGGCTTTGGGCTCCTTGTGATGCAGTGAGTGGGATCCCTCAATGTTCTCTCTGTTTCTTTTCCAGGATCTTTTGAATTTTGACGATCCTTTGAATATTGAGGCTGCAGAGCATCATTTGCGTGACAAGGTGAGTCAGTGGTTTATTTAAGGCAGGTTGTTCCTAAACAAACACACATTCTGTACTCAGCAGTTCCCAGCCAGTCCTTTTAGAGTGCTGCTTGGGATACTGGAGTGACTCATTGTATCAGCAACCAGTTATTCAAACAAGAAGTGCTTTCTCTGGGAAAGCAAACCCCACACAGCACTGTTAGTCACCATGTGCTGGGATTGTGGGCCACAGTGTGGTCACAGCCCCAAAATAGATATCTTTTCCTTCTTGTGGCTTAGATTTCCCTTGAAGTTGTGCATGTTCTGTGCAGCAAGCTGATGGTGACTTGGTTTGGCATGGTGACATGAGTGGCCTTTGCCTTAGAAGACCTGTGCAAAGAGCTCCCCTGTATCTTTCCAAAGGCAGCTCTTTCATTCAGAGCTCTTCCATGTTGCTTATATTTATAAAGCCAGGAGAAATCTGGAGTGGAAACTTCAGTTTTCTTTTTACTGATCTTAATTTTCATGTGTGTATTATGGGCTGGACCAAGCAGAACATGGCCTGGTGAACATAAATGAGATGTACTGCTCACTTCTGAGCAAAAATGCCAATTTCTCCTTTGTATCCATCTCCAAAATTCCATCGTGTTACACTACATAGATGTATTCCTCAAGCACATGGATCTCATACTTAGTATGTTCAAGACCTCTTGTTCTAATTAAACTCTTCCAACACTTTTGTTGAGGTTAACCTTTAAGATTGAAGCAAGTTTCCAGGTAAGCAGGTGTTGATTTGAAGAGTTCATTGAAAATACAGTCAGGAAGTGCACCTAATTGATCTCATTTTTTCAAGAGGAAATACCAGGATTGTAAGTTCATCTTTCCAGCTATTTTTGATTAATGAGCTCTTGTATCTATTCTGGTATTCATCCGTGTTTGCAGGGCTGAGATGAGAACATAAAGCAAAGCTGGAAAAATTGTCTACAAACCTCTGAAAGAGAGGGATTTTGTTTTATCATGGAATCACAGAATGGTTTGGTTTGGAAAGAACCTTAAAGCCCATCCCATTCCACCCCCTGGGCCTGGGTGGTTAAAATTGCCACCCTGCACCTCTCAGCCTCATTGAGAGAGTGGAAATCTTGGGAATCCACAGAAAGGAAAATGCTGCCTGATTTGAAAGACACACCTCCCTCAAAACCAGAGATGAGCCCTCAAAAATAGGTGCTCCCACACTAATTACATGGAAGTTGTTTGAAGAAGTGAAAAGGAAATTGAGCATTTTTTGAAGGTCTTCTAAATCACAATTTTTTGGGGAAATATATTTTTTATTTATCAAACTCATAGCAGTCTCAGAAGCATCTGTAAATTTGTATTGTGCCATTTTGATTTTTTTTGAGCTTATCTGAATTTAATATAGGTGTTTCATTGATAGTGACAGCACCAGGTAGGGCTGGATTTTCTGTAGTGTGTTTTGTGGTGACATCAAAAAACCCAATGCTGCCTTTGTGGAGAGAATAAATAATGCAAGGGAGAGAAAAAGCTGCAATTGCAGCCTGAATTTTTTTTTTTTTTTTTTCCTCTTCCTCCTGGCAGAGCTGTCATATTTTACATAAACACTTTGTTGTGGAGTCAGAGTGCTGTGGTCCCATCCTGGCTTTTAAGAAATACTTGCAATGCCCAATAGGATTAATATGGGAATGCTAATTAGATTTGTTTACATGTGTAATACAATTATACAGATAGTGTCTGTGTAGTATATGCTTGCATGTACAGTATATGAACAGATGTGCAAATCTATCTGTACAGAAGCAGTTCTGTACACAAACATCTGTGTGCAGCAGATCCTGCAGGGGAATCCTGGCAGTGTGTGGTGTGGAACAGCCAGAACACTGCACCTCAGGCTGTCTCTGTGCTTCTCCCAGGGGAGGTGACTCAGAATTTCACTGATGTCCCTTTTTGAAATCCTGGCATTCCTCTGCTGACGTTCCAGGCTGAGCCTGGCTGCCTGAGAGGGTAACAGCTAATCCCAGGCCTTGCCTGTGGTTTTTGAGAGCTGAGGCTGGGGTTTGGTCAGTTCCAGGTCATCACAAATGACTCCTGCCTTGCAGATGCTGGAAGAAGTCACATCAGAGATGACAAATCCTTATTGCTGATTTAGTGCTGGGAATGTTTGTGTTAGATCAGGCTGGAAGGGGCAGTTAGGATCCCTTCCTTTGTAAGTCACCTCTCCATTTTTGCATTAAATCTTTGGTGTGTAGCTGAGCATGTAGTTGTAGCTTTTGGAAAAGCAGCCTTGTTCTAAGATGTAAAATGATTCAAAATTCAGAGCTCAAGTTCTGTAAATTGATTGCTTTATTAAGCTGTCTTACCTGAGACATGTGTTAGTGCAGCTTCAGCTTCCAGCCCTCCAGGACTTCCTTTAGCTCCAGGAAAGAGCTGTCAGTTACTGAGCTTGTTTCCTTCAGTCAGTAAGCATCAAGTCACTTTTACAAATTATTTTTAAAAAGAAATGTGTTTGTTTATGCAGCTTTACTCATTCTACAGTTCTCCCCCCACACACCTTGCTAGGTGCCAGTAGTTTTTTGGCAGGCTGTACAACAAATTTGGGCAGAGTGATTGACATCTGTTTTCCCAAATGCTGGACAGCCCAGGTGCCCACATTGCTCTGCAGTTGGGTCACAGTCACTGGAATATAAGCAAGCATCCTCTCTTGGTGTAGAGCTCAATAAATTAGGATAAAAAGAAGATTGATGTCTCGTGTAAACTAAGCAAGGAGTTGCCCAACATTGTCTTCTCACACTAGTAGAATCTCAGCAGTTTGGTGATAAGAACTTTCTTGCTGAATTTAAAGAAGCTCTTATTAACTGATATAATCTCAGCAGTTTGGTGATAGGAATTTTCTTGCTGAATTTAAAGAAGCTCTTACTAATTAATGAGCTTGGAGGACTCTGGATGTAGCACAGAAGTCAGCGTGTCAGTAGTTATGGATACCCAGAGCCATTAATTGTCAATCAGCTTAATTCCATGGATCCTAAAACAATGAGAAAGTGTTGTTTAAGTTTTAATGACTACTCACTTAAAAATGATGTGAGCTAAAAATTGTAGGATTTGCTGGTTTTTATACAGCAAACACATAGAGCTCTGCTTACCTGCTCTGTGGCAGCCAGGTAATCTGAACACTGAAACAACAGAGAGCTTGGCAGTGGAAAACCAAGTCAACTTAGTGCTTCAGGAGTTGTGTGTTCCTCATGCAGAGGTGCTGTGTGGCTGTGATTTGTTAGCTGAAATCCAGGAAATACTTTCTGTATGTCCATCTGTCATGGCTGGTTTGGGTACTGCCTCAGGATATTGCCTTTACATTTCCTAGTGGTGTTTGATTCTGCCAAAAAACATTTCAAAGCCACTTGTACAGCACACAACAGAAAATTCATTGCATGCTTCATGTGGCTTAAAGTAGAAAGGTTTTTCCAAGTATTGCTTATTTTCTTTCTCACCTAGGCCTGCTATGTCAAGAACCCTAATGCTGTGTCCTATTTGGATTATATTTACCTTGTATTTGGTGCAATTCAAGCAAAATTTTGTCATCCTGCTGCTTAGCAAACACTCATTTACTACTTCATCTGTGTGCTCTGGAGTTATTTCAGTAGTAGGAGAAGCTGAGTTGTATCTCCCTGTGCTGTTTTCCTGCACAATCTTTCCATCCGTCAGCACTCAGAGCTTTGTGCTGTGTCCTTGTGAAAGACTGAGGCAGATTGCACTTGCCAGGAAATTCTTCTTCCTCCTTGTGAAAATGCAGCCTATCATATTTATTTGCAGCTCTGAAGTGGCAGAGCTGAGAAATCTAATGGGAATAAATGTGTGTTTGCTAAGGATCCACTTCAAACACATTTTTTACTTAATTCAGTGAGCCCTGATTTTATTTGCATCCTCTTTGGAAAACAGCATTTAATGCTCAATTATTTTGCATAGGTTTGTGTGGAGGAGTTTGGCTCTGGACTGACTTGTGCAATTATTTTTGTAATTTTTAAAGTTTAATTAATGGTTTCTCTGGGTGATAAAGAAAGTAAGGTTTTATTTCAGGATTGTTTCTGTGGAGATGGATTTATGAAGTTCATGGTGTTACAGAATTTGAAGCTGCCTTTTAAGATTTTCTTTTAGGATTGTAATTGCCCTACACAGCCTCAATTCTTTATGAAACTTGGCTTAAAAAACCCCAGTCTCTCCTCTGAGCTGCTTGTGGTCTTTAAAGGTTGTTCTAATGAGTCTCGTGGGATGAATGTGTTCCTGGAGTTACTTGAGGACTGTTGCCTTGTCTTCACTAGTAAGAGCACCAATCTAATTCCATTAGAAATTCCACTGGTGATTAGGAACAGTTGCTGAGTATGGATTTCACTGAAGGATTTTATGACCTTCCATAATTGTAGGCAGTTTTTTAGAGTCCTTAAACAGAAAACAGTTCAGAATTTTTATAGAAGAATTTTGATTTCTCAAGCATTCCCCAGCGCAGCTGTTGCTGTCTCATCCTTGGAAGTGTCCAAGGCCAGGTTGGATGGGGTTTGGAGCAACCTGGGATAGTGGAAGGTGTTACTGGACATGGCAGGGGGTGGAAAAACCAGTGTGGAATTCTATGAAATCCTTGGGCATCTCAGCAAGAACCAGCAGCACATGACAAAATGTCAAGGCCTGGGCCAGATGCCTCCTGAGAACAGGTGAGCCATGGAAAGAGAAGGTTTTCAGCAAGTAATGGAAGTAAGAAACAAATACAGATTTTCTGTAGAGGATCTTGAGGCATCCCTTTGGAAACAAATTTCCCCCCAGATTTTCCATTTGCATCAAAAACTGTCATTGCCCAGCACAGCCTCCTTAGTTCTGGAGCCACCAGAAACCACCAGCAGGCTGGGATTGTAAAACTTGTTTCACCAAGAGTGATTTCCTCCTTGTTGGTTTGTTTGGGTTTTTTTATCAGACACTTAGGTCTAGCCTGGGAAGCACATCTCAAAGTAGAAAGGGATTCCTGTGCTCATGTCTCACCTCAAGTTTTATCAAACACCAATCTGAGAGCCTGGTGCTTTCTCTCTGAATTATTCCCCAGGGTGCTAAATACAGGAGCTGGCAGATCTGGGATCTTTTATCTCTGCTGAATTTGGAGTAATTTTGTCCTTGCACTGCTGGTGCCTTTAGACAGCTAAAGAGTCCCAGAGCTCGCTGCCTCTGTGTCATTTCAGATCTGATCCTTTTAAAGACTCTTCCAAAATAATGTCATGGCCAGCTGGACTTTCATCCTCCTGGTTTTTTATTTCTGTGCTTATACATAATAAGGGCATGATTACATTTGGATTTAAGTCTTCCCTCAAATTCCATATTTCTGGATAGCTGAAGAAAAGCAACTAAATAATGCTTTCAATTTTGGATTCTGCTTTATCTCATCATTGATCATGTTGGAATTAGTTTTCTTCTGTTGATGTGATTTCCTAATCTGTTTGAAATGCTCTTTGATACATCTGAATGAAAAGCATGCTATAAATGCCAGTATGTGCCACAGGTGTGTTGGATCCTCTGGAGGCAAACTAACACAAAATGAGATTCAACTTGGAGGTTCAGAGAAAAAAATATTCGCTATCTGTATTTCTTCCTTAGATCTTCTGGTTTAAAGTAATTCATTTAAGTGATCTTACAGTAGCTTCTTTGTTTCTCTGTTGTACCTGCTCTGTCTTTATCATTTTTATGTCCAAGGCATATTTGAATATTTAGCTCCTGCAGAGATTCTTCCTGTTCAGAAGACATCAGGTCTTTTCCTTGCCACTTCCTTACCTCCAAACTGCTTAGATTCTGGGGTTTTTTTCAGTTTATTTTTGGCTTAATTCCTTGAGACTTAAATCTGTCTGGGAATTAGAAATATTATCCACTGATCTGTAGTGATTGTTGTCCAGTTTGGGTGCAGAACAGCTTGTTTGGATAGCAGTCACTAAAATTGTCCAAGAGTCTCTAAAAGACATTTTGATATAAAACACTTAGAGAATATAAAGTATAATAAGTAATATGTCATGGTCTGTGGATGCTGCATCCTGTCACTGCATTTCAGAGGAGATGTTATTTGTGGTAAAAAGCATTAGAAATAGCTCTAAACAAGCATTTTATTTTCCAGATAATTGTGGATAATCTGGGTTCTGTGATGGGTAATGGTCCCTGAAGAAACAGAACAGTTGAAATGCTTTTCTTTTGCAAGGTATTCCAAAGCACATGGGTGGGTCAAAAGTCAAATACCAGCTCTTTATGACCCAAGTTTATATCATGTTTCTATCTGAATATTTCTTTATTGGATTAGAGCCAGGGAATGCACTCCAAGGGTTTTGATGGCCAACTACATTCTCTAATGCCTTCCCGAAGGAATTTGTAAGAAATAATGCTCATTTAATTCATTCACGCATTATTTTAGCCCAGTTCACTTTGTCAGGCTTTTCACCCTTGCAAATGGTTTCCCATAACAGCCAGCTGGAAATTTTTCCAAACATATCCTTATAAAGTTCTGTATTCAAACAGTGACAGTGATATATGAGGAGTTCTGATAATTACTGTTACCATTTTCTAAGCTCAAATGTCAAAAGTTTAGTGATGACTCAAGGCAGCTGGAAAATTTGCTTTAGAACAGAGAAAATACTTCAAAAACATTTACTTGAATTTAATGTAGTCTTAAAAATTATTTTATTATTATTACTGTGTTTGAGCTGGTGCTGGAGGAGCAGTGTCCTGGGGTTGGGTGTGCAAGGTGCTCCTAAGGCATGAACAGTTTGAGCTGAATTATTTTTAAGGGGTTAAAAAACCAAAGTATTAAAGTTTGACCTTTTAAACATAGCATAAAGGAGTGGGAAATCTGCAGTAAGCATAATTTTCTGGAATTTTTTTCTGGCACCCTGCTGGTGGTTGACTTCAAGTATTGCCTGGGTTAGCCCTGCATTTATTTTGACAAAGTGACAGGAGAAAAGGGGGTTGGTTACAGCTGCCAAGTGAGGTGTTGTCAGGGATTGGGGCTTTTCCATGGACTCCAGCCCTCTGTTGGCAGACTTGAAAGGAGACTATCTGCAAACTTCAGCTTGTCACCACGTCCTGCCTGCCTTGGCAGGAGTGTGAAATAATTCAGTAACAAAAGCTATCATGCCAGAATATTTTTTCCTGCTGTCTTGAAAGATATTTGTTTCAGTAGTAAAACATTCACCATGCAACCTCCAAATTACTTTTTTCCATGGGAGTCACAAAGTGGTGTGGTTTGGAAGGAGACTATCCAATTCCAGCCCCTGCCATGGGCAGGGATACCTTCCTCTATCCCAGGTTGCTCCAAGCCCTGTCCAGCCTGGCCTGGGACACTTCCAGGGATCAGCCACGTTAATTTCAGCAGATTTTATACTGTCTTAGCACTGGAAAAAAAAAAAAAATCAGACTTTTTACAAGTTCTACAGGAACAATTTAACAGCCCTGTCTATGCAGAGCGCTTTAATCAAGCATCCCCCCTGGGTTTCCTCATCTGGGATATCATAAGGAGGTTATCATGACTTCTCCTGATTAGGTAGAGCTCTCCACCATGTCAGCTCATGGTCAGGCACTCTGCTTGGATTACAGAGATTTTATCCTGGAGGACTGGGCAATTGCTTCTACTGTGTTTTATTTGGCTGCATCAACAGAATCGAGTTTTAATGGTGCTGTTGGGGTGTGTGCTCCCCAGCAGTGAAATGTGAGCTCAGGGAGCTGGGTTTCTTGTATTCCTGCACCATCTAACCCTGCTGGGGTATTAACATAACCCTCAACTCAAAACCAGCCCTTTTAACTTCCCAGCCCTTCAGTGCTTGGTGCAGAAAACAACAGCTGCTTTGGATTCTTCAGTAGCATTGAGCATATGAAGCCCTGGACTGAAATCCCTCTGAAAAAAGAAGTGGAGATTTCATTTAATAGGAGAGAGAGTAAACCAGGTCTAGGCAAATTTGGAATATTCTGTTTTTCATATTCTCTGAAAATCCGGAGAGTGAATTGAAACTTTTGAAACTAAATAGGCAGATAACACTGAAAGGTTTAACAGGTTGCAAAAAAGATGATCCTTCTGTTTAAGGTTCTTACTTGCTTCATCAGGAATGAAAATTGGTGTTTTACCACTGCAAATTTGAGGTTTTTTCTTCATTGGCTACAGGCAAGCCAAGCTTTTCACCTTGTCTGGATTTTGCTTATAGCGTTCAGTAATAACTGTAAGTGATTTCGTTTTGATATCTTTTGTTATAAACAGGTTTAAACAAAAATAAGTGACTGTTTTATTTTCAGTATCATGAAGTGGTTAATGTTGATTTACTCTAGAATTTATAGGCTTGACACTTATTTCTGTGTGAATAGAATAGGATCTCATGTCCACAAATTGCACTGCTGGCCAACCAAACTAAATTTAAATGATGAAGAGCTGTTGTGGTGCTTGGTACTTTGCTGATGAGAACTGGAGTGCTGTGGAGAGGGAGATGATTCACCCTGGGTAGGACAATGGACCAGTGGGAGGCATTCATTTGGATCATCTTAGTCCTAGATTAACAGCCTGACATTTAAATTGCATTCTGTTCCTTGTCCTTTCCTTGCATGTCTCAGTCCTGCTGTAATGTTCCTACACAGACAGCCTCTCTCACCTGTTTTATCTCTGCTCTGACAGGATCACTTTTGAAGGAGTAAATGCAGACAACTTTTCTCTGCTGTGCTGCCCTTTGTACTTGCAGGTGCCAAAGCTTCCAATTCCCCAGATGAGCCAAAATGCACAAGGGAAGAAGCAACCAGTTTTTTAATCTTGACATTCTACTTTTTATTTTTTTAGTCTGCCTGCAATATAAATCCTTTTTCTGGTTGTCAGAACTGAGCTTGGCCTGTGCTGCAGTCACAGCTGGGACTCTCATCCCAGGGCTTTTCTCTCTGTTACATCTTGGAAACTTTAACCCTCCAGGCTTGTGATAAAGAGAATAAAGGATGTTGGGCAAGGAGCTCAGTGCAAGACCAAGGTCTGAGTCACTGAATTGGGTGGATAAGCCACCCTCCCCTGGAAGCCTGACGAAAAGAGGCTCCACCAGGGTTTTTGTAACCATTCTCCTTGTGCTGCTCAGGAGAGAGTTGCTCTTCATGGTTGGCAGTGGCTTAGCATGAGTGGCCACTCAGCCATGATATATTTGCTGCATTCTACTGGCAATCCCAGCCATAATTCCTGGGCTGAAAGGAAATTTTCTCTCATGTGTGATTAAAGTCTGTGACCATCTTTTTAAAAATAGAAGCAAAGGTTGTCATCAGGAGGGTAATATCCTGAACAAGGCATTATAGTACAGATAACTGCTAAAATAGGTGAAAAGGAAAAGAAGGTTTTTGCCTTATCCTTAGGAGCAATTAATTTAATGTGATTAATGTCAGTTATTGTGAGTGGGGAAAGATTCAGAACTGCAGGGCACTTCAGGTTTAAAGTAAATTTTTGATTAAAGTTTCTTAGACTGTAGAAATGTAATTGCATAGGGGAAGGAGGGGACTCCCTCCATATATTATAAACTAAACAGTCTGGCCTTGAACATACTGAAATACAAGATGTTAGCTATTGGGTGTAGAACAGAACTTCTGTGGAGCTGAGGGTGAAGGAAGTACTGAGTTGACAAGCCTGATGTTTTCCTCCTCCATAGCCCAAGACCAAAAACTGTCCTTTAAACAAAATGTTCTTGTGTTTGGTGCGTCACTGTGGTGTGGAGAGATGTGTCAGCCCAGTGCCACTGGTGCTTTTAAAGCATTTCTGTTTTCTATCCTTGCAGTTCTCTGATGAAAGCTGGAGTCTGTCAGTCTGATAGTCTTGTAACAGCAGCAGAATAATTTGAAGAAATAGAAAATTATGGATAATGACGAAAGTAAGGAGCCTTTGGAAAAGTTGGCAAGGCTGCTGTCAGGATGCATGAAAATAATCTTGCTTTTTAATGTAATGTAATGCAAGTTAAAGAACGTGCTAGAAACATCCCTTTGTTCTCTCTTGCTCATGGCCAGTGTAACCAAGTGAAATGATTCTGAATCACATTAGAGGGGGTGTTTGCTCTGTAGCTGTAGGTTTTCCAATACTTCATCCTTGAGACTTTTCCAGGAGGTATTTTACACTCCCTGAGGTTATTAGCAGGGACCTCTGGGGATGGTGGTGGCTCTTTACCACTGATCATGGGCTGCTGAGCTCAGCCTGTCAAAGGTTCATTTCCCCCCCACTGCCCCTTCTCCTGCTCTGTCCTCAGTCAGTTTGTCCTGGAGCTTCACTGAAGTGAACCTTTGGCAATTGCTTTGCTTTTTAGTGTTAGAGGAATAAGGCTTATGCAGTGATGGCATCCATCCATGTGTCCCCTCATCCCAGCCTCGCCCTCAATCCCTGGAGCTTTTCAACACACACATGGGTTTCCATCAGATTAGACAGAGCAGCAGAGTCTTTACATCCAGTTCCTGTAGCTGTCAGCAGAGCTGACAGCAGCAGAGGGGGGCTGGGCTGGGAGGGAGCCTCCAGGAGAGCTCCAGGTGGGTTCTGTGGGCACATCCAGCTCAGAGCAGACCCCAGGCTTTGTCCTGCCCTCTGCTGCTGGTCAGGCTGGGATGGTGAAAAGTGTGGGGAGTAGTGATGAGAGTCTGCACATCTGTGAGCAGTCAGGTTTTGCTGTCTTTGCTTGTTAAATGTGTTTTGTAAAGCCCTTTCTTGCCTGTGCTAAACATTCCCTGGCTGTAGGTGCTCCAGACTCTTGCACAGTGAGCGAGGCTTTACTTTGGTAAAGAGAACACCCCAAAAGCTGTTCAAACACCACTGGGTGTTCCATTGCTTCCTACTGATCACAAGACCTGCATATTTTTACTTGCAGTTGTCTTTTTTTCCTCTTCCCTATTTATTAGCCACATTAGAAGTAATTAGTGCTGCATATATGAATTTTTAGGGGATTTTGTGCAACTATGATTTTTTTTCATTTTCAGTGCTGCTGGCTCTTACTCCCAACATTGGAGCAATACATGCTGTTAAAATTGCTGAAGAAGTAATTGAGGTCAGGGCTTTGAAGCTGCTGTTTCTTCCTTGTGAATTATTAATTTTCAAGGCATACAGAAAGAGTAACATTGTAAAATTCATTAATTCATTATAAAATTGTGTACTTTGTCACACTAGCTGTTCTGCTTGCATGCATTCTGCTCTGCTTTTCATAACATCTTCTTGGATTATCTCTTACCTTTTTTAGTTTTCAGTTCATCTGCAAACTGGATTTCTCATTTTCAACTCCTCCACGTGATTTTGGAATTATTCTGATGTGAAGTTTGTGAGGTCACAGTCTTTCATAGTGAGAAGTTACAGTGAAAAAATGGAAGTTCCTAAGAGTTTATTGTGAGATCCAAGGCTGTGTTAGAAAACAATTTGAGGTGATACAACTGCTCCTATACCCACAGAAACAGTAAAAAAAAAAAAAAAAACTGTTTTAAAACCAGGAACTTCTCAGCCTTTTGATTTCTGGTCTGGCTCCAAGAATGTAGGATGCAAATGAATATGTTTTCATTTTCAACCAGTTTGGTGTCGGACTTTGTCAAAAACTCTGTTGATGGCTCTTAGCTTAGGGAAGGGTAGAGAGTAGAAGGGTTGTTAGTACTGCTCAATTCAGGGACATAACAGAGCTGACCCAGAGCTGGCTCTCACTGTTTGCTTCAAGGTGGCTTTGTCAGGACCTCATTTTTTATATTGTTTGCCTTGTAGAATATTTGAGTCAATGTTGGTTCTTAAATTAGCACGGTCTCATCCTTGCTGTGCTTGTCGAGTTTCCTCCAGGCTGGGATCTGTCTCTCTCCTTGGTCTAGTATGAAGTTTTCCACTTAACCCTATCCCCTGGTTTAAATTGATAGCCCTGCACCAGCCCTTGACATCCTGAAATCTCTCTTCCTGATGGAAAGTAGCTATTTCCAAACATTGGTGAGAACGCTGCTATTTATTAATAACAGTACAAAACTGCAGTGATGAAAGTGTGACGGTGCCTTTAGCCTTCTTCAGGTGAAATAAGAAAATCACATTTATTCCTGGCTACTGAATCAAGTATATCTTCCTTGATTTCTTCAAGAAAGAAGAAATCTACAAAAACTGAAGAATTGTTTTAATTAAATACACCCACAAGGTGTATCTGAAAAACTGAAGTAGACCTTCACCTTTGGCTAACCTCAGCTTTCCAAGCTTTTACCACACTGGAAAGGAATGTAGCCCCAAAAGGCTTTCAAGCTTGATGTGGTTTTTTGGAAGCTATTTAATTTTTGTTGTGGGGGTTTTTATTACTCTCTGATTACAGCTTAATGGCTTATTAAGAACAACAGTTCCATCCCAGTCCAAAAACATCTTTTCATAACCATTCTCCCTGTGAGTCATTGCATTTATTTATCTCCATATTTATTGCAGTAAATCCTTCACTTCCTCTGTTCCCCCAACCACCCTGTTTGGTGTTTGTTGTTCTCACTGAAACCGTGGCAGCCATGGTAGAATACATCTTTGTTTTTCTGCAGCATTTCTGCATTTACAGAGCTGTACTGGGGTTTTTCTTGGATTGCCTCCCCATTTTATGTTCTGTGTCTTTGTTAGAGCCTTTGAAAGCTTTTCCCAGCAAGCACAAAGTGCATGAAATGGCATGTGCAAATGAGCAACAGCACAGCTGCTAATTGAGCTAACAGATGTAAATAGGAAAAGCATTACTTTTCTAATGCTGCAAGTATTTATAGAAACCATTCCCCATCTTCCATAACACTTTGATTATGGATGGAGCCTCTCTCAGGTTCAGCAAAGTTGATTAAGCTTTTGCAGATGGTTTGATTTGCTGAGGTAATGTGAAAGAAATGCAGATGTTTTAAAGCTTTTGTTTTCGATGCTTTAGGCAGCTAAGTGGCTTAAAAAGAAAGCTTTTGCTTTGCATCCTTTGGAAACATGCATGGCTTTTGAGAGGGAACATATGGCAGGGTTGTTCAGTGCCAGCAGGGATCTGAGCTCTTGGATCTGCATTCCCCACGTGCCTCACCTGCCCAGTCAGGTTAGCTTGAGCATCATTTGCCTGGAGTGGAGCATGACTTGCAAAATCCTCTGGCCAGACCAGGCAGCTCCCATTTCCTCTGTGCCTGTGATTAATCCACCGAGATCCCAGATGCCAAGGACATAACCTCTCTTGGGAATGAGTGGCATTCTCATGGTGGAAGTGTGTTTGCAGCTCAGAGAAGGTCAACCTCAGAGTAATTGGGATAATTCATTACATTTTCTTGAAGGGCTTTTGTGTAATCCTTTCCCACAGTTGGCAAGGTGATCCCTGCCTGGGCCAGCCTTGGAGGGGGAGCAGAGGAGACTCCTGACCCGGGGCACTGAGGGACCCAGCACTCTCTGCTCCCTGAGTTAATTCCCAGGAGCTCTTCTATGCTTTCAGCAGCCCAGGTGAAATCTTGAATGGCAATAGGAGTTGCAAATCCCAAGTCCTTTTGCAGCAGAGGACTCTGCAGGCCTCCATTTCCATCCAGCCCCATGGGGGATTTAGATTCACATTGCATTTGAGCCAGGGCACAATTATGTCCTTTTCATCTGGCTCAATTCTCTTGCCTTTGCACAAACAGGATTTAGGTGTATTTATCTAATCCATAGCCTGTTCCTCTTCTAGGAGCTTTGGAGAGCCCTTCTCTCCCTTTATCTTTCTGCAGTGGCAAACAGAAAATTCGTGGAAGCTTGAGGGAAATGGTTCCTGCTTAAGAAGTGAAATCCCAAACAAATGTGCAAATGTGTTCAGTGTGTTAATTAATTGCTGTATCTCTGCAAGATATCTTCAGGTTCTCTCTGTCTCTGCAGGCAGGTCAGTGCTTCCCGCACCAATTCTGTAACCTATCTCTGTGTGAAGATATTTTTAAAAAAAGCCCAAACCTTAGTGTTTCTCTTCTTCCTCACAATGCTGCTCTTTTCCAAATAGTTGCAGTGGTGTGTTCTGGCTTTGGTAATCTTTTTTTTTCCCCTGCAGTAAAAATTTCTCATTTTTCTTCCCTCTTAGGACTTGGCTACTAAGAAATCCACTGAAGTATTTCCTCATCATTTTGCAAAATCACAATTGCTTGGTGTCTGGGAGATTTTTAAAATCTGAAGTTGGGATCACAGGCCATGAAAATTGAAGTGGCTTTGACTGCACCTGCTAAGCAGAGAGCTCGTGGGAGATACCTTTGTATAGGTTTTTCACCCCCCACTCTTCTCTTTCTTCAGGGAACTAAAATTTAATTACAGAGCTTGGAAAACTCTTCACATCATGTAGAGACTGAGCTAAATAAAACAATGAGAGGGAAATGAGAGCAAGGCAGGAATAAGAATTGTAAAAAAACACCTCATACTTGAGATTTCTGTATTACTCAAAGGTTTCATTAAGCTCCTTTTTAAATGGGAGGGGATGTGTGGGGGTTGGTGGGTGTGAATAATTATTTTCTGCAAGGGGGAAAAGAAAGAAAAGGTGGCTTTCAATATAATTCATAGGGCTAATGGGTAGATCTAGCTGGTTATTATATCTAAAGGCTTGGCTGAGCTGAGTAGTGAGTGCCATTTTATTGGTGCTTAGGAGTCCCTTTTCCTAATCACTTTAGAACCACAAGTCAGGTCCTAGCAGAAGTTGTTTGGAATTTAACCTTGGTAATAAATGTTGGCTTCAGGTAGTGTTGTTAAAATAGAGCTGCTTTAAAGAAATAATTACTACTATTATGATTACTAGCACAGAAGAGGGAAAGGCAGGAGCAATTGATCTGTGATCTTTTTCTGTCTCCATTTGAATTTTATAGGGTTGTGGATCTAAAGGATGTGAAGGTGGATCAGAAAGTTTGTCACACTATCTGGGTGGCTGTAGTTACAATTAAAGGACAGACATGTTAAAATGCACATTTTCCTACAGGGACTGGCCAAATAGTGCAGGGTGTGAAGCACCAGTAGTGGGTATGTTAAGGATAATAAATTACCTAAATCTGCTTTGGGATTTTTTTTTTTTTAATTTTGGGTAATCCTTATACCTAATTTGTTTTAAATGAATAAAAGAGATTCCTGAGGGAAAGTTTCCATCAGAACTTTTCCAGACTTCTCTGGTAGCTGTCACCAAAGTATTGTGTTTGCTTTGGATAACTGAGCAGTTCTTCTTCAGGTTACAAATTAAAAGCTTAATAAAAGACAAGCAGTTAATAAGCATAACTTAGTGCAGTATAAAGAGTTGAAAAAATAAAGTCTCTTCTCCCAGAGCTGCCAAATCAGGTCAAACATCAGTTCTTGAAACAGTGCCTAGTTCTTGAGTGTGTGTTTCTCCATGCTTTTAGAAAGGGTAGAATGGAATTCTCTTCTGGGGTTGAGGCTCTATAGATCCTCTCCCAAGTGTTCTTAAATATAATCACAGAACCCCAGAATGGTTTGGGTTGGAAGGGACCCCAAAGCTCATCCAGTTGTACCCCCTGCCATGGGCAGGGACACCTTCCACTGTCCCAGGCTGCTCCAAGCCCTGTCCAGCCTGGCCTTGGACACTGCCAGGGATCCAGGGGCAGCCACAGCTTCTCTGGGCACCCTGTGCCAGGGCCTGCCCACCCTCCCAGGGAACAATTCCTTCCCAATATCCCATCTAAACCTACTCTCTATCCATTTAAAATCATTGCCCCCCATCCTGTTTATTTTATATGTGTTTACTCATGTCAAAGTTATTTATTAAACCTCTTTGTACCAACAAAACATCTTTGTTTAAATACACAGGATGCTTTCTGTGGGATATGTTATGTCCTTGAAGGGATGTTATGAATCCTTCTTTCCCTTCTCATTCCTAGCAGGGTTTTGCCTGTGCCTCTTTATAATGCAGGGTACATCCAGCCCTGCTGAGTTTTTGCTTTGATTATTCAGTGTTGCACACAAGCAGCTGTGCCCAGAGAGAAGTGCCCCCTGTTAATCAGGAAGTGCTGAGCCATATGGCAGGTGAGGATGGGATATTGCAGCTCTGGGCTGAGCCCCTCCTGTTCACAGGCAGCTTCACACCCTGTGACTGCATCCCTGCCAACAGCACCAGGCCCTTCAGCCCAGGCTGCTGAGTGACAGCCTGGCTTTCTGGAGCCTTCTTCCTTCCTTGCTGAGCTCTTGTTTCTCTTCAATCACTGCTGAGAGCCCATTTTCCTCATAAATAACTCATAAAGGGACAGAGGGAAAAGCCAAGGGTGCTCTGAGCTGTGTGCACTGCCCTGCTCCTGGATATTGTACACATAGAGAAGGTGCAGTGGTGTTTCTCAGCCTTGTGCTCAGCTCCATCCTTTGGACAAACACAGGAATGGGGAACAACGTGCAAGAAGGCCTCAGTGAGTTCAGTTTCCACCAGAGCCATCATAACCTGCACCTATGGATTGAAATTACTTGGGTTTGGAAATTTTGTTGCAGCTGAAGATGGCATTAGCTCTGTAGTGTGAGTTTTTTGACAGTGTACAGTTGGATGAGTGTGGAAATGGGTGTGCTTGCAGCAGAGTGAGAAAGTCACTGCACACACGATTGCCTTGAGTAGGTGCCATTTTGGACCAAAACAGCTGTTCTTTCACCCCAGAAGAGCAGGCAGCCTGTTTCTAAGGAGGAGTGGGATTTCTGCAGCCATATTTGTAATAGGATGTTTCTGGCCTTAAGCTGTGTTTTAAACTTGGTTGAAATTCTGAGCACTTTCCCCATAGTTATGGACATCTGTGATGCACCTGATCAGCTGAAAAGTGAAATCACAGAGTTTCTGATGGATCACAGATTTTCTTTTTTTTTTTTTTCCTTTTGCAGTTTACCCATGGGATAACCTTTATCCTTTCACTGCTAGAAAAACTTAGCAGCAGAAAACCAAACCATCGTAAGGGGAACTCATATTAAGTGTTTGAAGCATGGTGTTGGAGCCAGGGAAGTATTGATGTGTTCCAAGCTTGACTGAGGCAGAAAGGTCAATAAAGTGCTGCTTCCTGGTGTGATGTGATGTCCAGCTCTGGGTGGTGTGTACCAAAACACTTGGGATGTGTTTGATAGGCCTCATTTTATGTGGTGGCAAACCTGGAGCTGGCAAGTGACATTATTGGAAGCAGGACCATGCCTTGTTGTGATCCCACAGGTTGTGGCAGTGGGATTTTTTGCTCTTCCTAATAAAAGCAGAGCCTTGGCAGAGGATTTCAGTGCTTCCAAAGCCTCTGCTCTCCAGGCAGCTCCAGTGTTCCAGGACAGTGTTCAAAACCTCCTCTTCTACTGCACTCATTGTTTTTTTAGTTGTTTTCTTTTTTAAGAGATGTGAGTACATAAATTTCCCAGGTTTTCCTGCTTTATATTCCAGGAGCACATAAAAATGGGAGCTGGAAATGCAGCAGAATGCACTCTGGAGCACAGGCCCCTCAGTGTGGAACAAATTTAACACCAATTTGTAAGGTTCAGGTTTGGAATAATAACACGCTAGGAATGTGGTGTGTGCCTGGCACCCTGGCTTGCACAGGGATCACACAATGGCAGAATTTATCTTGCTCAGCATTTCTGTGCTTTATAAGCACAAACTACCAGGACTGGGTGGTTTTCCCTGGATGCAGAGGTTATGGAATAGCAGGCAGTGTGTGTGTACCTAAGTTGGCAGAGACTTTTCCCACTTCATTCCCCAATGGAGATTGCTGTGGAGCACAGACTCCTCTTTGTAAGGATTCAAGGCTCTCGGGGAGAGCTTTCCCTTGCTGAGAGCTTGACCCTGCCAGTGGCAGCATAGGGCTCCAGCAGCACATTCCCATGGGAATTGCAGCGTGTTCCATCCCTGCTGTGCCCAGGTAACTGTGCCTGTGCTTCCCCCCAGGAGGACTTTCGGAATAAAGTGGAAGATTACATTAAGCGCTACGCGAGATGATGAAGGGGGATGGATGGCAGGACCACGGCTCTGCTCCAGACTTCTCCTGAACTTCAAGAGCAGCCAAACCAGCCCAGATTGTACCAGCCCTGTGTCCATGTTGTACTGAAGAAGAAAACTAACTTCATAACCTGTTCATATTCAAAGGAGAGTTCAGCATAAATACAGCAAGAAATTGTGTCTGTTGGTTGAAAAAGTTGTCTGCTTCCTTTTACAAATGTTTACTCCTCTGAACTGTACTGTATATCCTGTTGATGAGATATGCTTGAGAAGTTAAAAGAAATCACTATTGAAATTGTTATTACACTTTTTTAAAAAAAACTGTTGCCTAATCTGGAGGGGGGAAGGAAAACAAACCCAAACAACCCAAGCAGAAAAGGTGGCGTGTTTTTGGAACACTTCGAGTTGGCAATAAATGGTCTCCTGTGAACCAAATCACAAAACTGTTGCTTCTGATGAGCAGAAACAATATGAGCTTTTTCTAAGAGTCACTCAGCTGAGACTTAGAGCTTGCCAGAGTAGAAGTGCAGAATGAGATTCTACTTCTGGTTTTGAAATTCTCAATGCTATTTAATGTAAGTATGTTTTTGTCACAGTTTGGATTTTTTACATTGTTAATTTCAGGCCCTGTTTGGGCTACAGTTTTTTTTTTGTTGTTGTTTCTACTCATTGTGTGAAGTAGTTAAAAAAAATACAGGCTAATACATAACTTAAGTACATGTTTAGTATTAGTAAAATTATATATATATATATGTTATATATTTCTGTGAAAAAATTAATGGAAGGGAGATTTTTTTTTTAAGAAATCTGCCTTTGGCTTTCCAGTCTGGATGTGGTGAGAGAGCATCAGATGCTGTTTGATCTGATGAAGGTAAATTTAGGCACCATTACCTGAGAGCACCTAATTGTGTTCTCCAGATTGCTGCACTGAAAGGGAGCAGCTGGAACCACAACACATTTCCCCCCACTTGTGCTCACTTGGCTTTCTTGATTTGGAAGGGTGTGATGCTGCAATTGCCTTTTCTGTAAGGAGCAGGATGGCACTGAGAGCCTGCAGAGGAGAGCAGCTTCAGTCCCTGTGCCAGAGCTCCCTGGGCATCCTCCAGCATTGGGATCACACACAGGAGCCGATGGAGCCCAGCCAGGCTTTTATAAACCAGAGAAATAAATGTTTGTGTGGTTTCATGCAGAGCAAGTGTGTGTGTGACACTTGGGCGTTGACTGTTGGGGTTTTATCCCCCCTTCATTCTTTCCTGCTGGAGGAAATGCAAACAATCTCCATCACAAGCACAGCAGAGCTGGGGTGCAGATTAAACATGAAATTTTTCCCTGTGCCTTTCCCTTTCCAGTTTGAAAAGCTCTTGTAGCTGTTGCTGGAGGCCTGGGAAAGCAGGGAGGTGAAATGCAGGGATTGGCATGCAGGAGGAGAGTTTCACCTGCAGATAATACTCACAAGGTAACACAGATCAGCCCAGTATTGTAAGCAGGCACGTGCAGTGAGAGATCTTTGCTGCCAAAACAGGTTTGTCAGCAAAGGTAAGGAGTGAAACACTCACAGAAATAGCAAGGTTGGGAAGATATATCCAGATTTCGCTTATGGTATCAGAAGGATTCTCTTAACTCTGGAGTAGCAAACTCAACCAGGTTGCTGTAACAAAGCAGTTCTTGCTGTAGAGGCACCCTGGTACTGTTAGCACGTTCCATCCTTCAGGAGGAGGGGTCCCAGTCCCCATTTCTTGGACTGTCACCATGGATGGCTCCCCCCTCATGCCAGGAAGCTGCTGCTGCTGTGCCCAGGGCAGAGCAAAGCCAGGGTGCTGCTGTGTCTGGGTACCAGCAGCCATCAAAGCCATCCCTGCCTCCCAGAACAACCCTGTCTAACCCCTTCCCTGTATTGTTGCTTGCCTGGAGGAGATGAGCAGAATAATAAAGTTTGGATACTGTTAAATACTGTACAAGAAGGTCTGAGAATTGGTTTGTCCCCATCCAGGACAGGGGTGGATCCTAGATCTCATCACCACACAGTCCAGGAAAATAAACGGAATTTTTCCTGAATGTGAGGAGATGGGTGGAGGATGGATGTATTTACATAAATGTATGTTTGGTTATATTTCTGTATATTTGTATAGAGGCAACTAACCTATGCTTCTGCCAGAATCATAGACTGGTTTGGGTTAGAGGGCTGGGTGTCCCTCCAGGTTTTGGGGTTTTTTTGGGAAATGAGAGTCAGGAGTGAACAGCAGCTGAGTGTTCACAGGGAACCCTTGGGTGTCCACAGGGAACCCCTTCCTGAGCCAGCAAGGCACTGAAGGGGTCTGGAATGGACCAGAGCTGTCAGGTAGGGTTGGGAGTCCCCCAGTCCCATCCCAGGTGCTGCCCAGTGTCCCTGCACTGGAGCTGACCCCACTCCTGGAGCCCCGACCTGCCCAGGGACCCCACTGCCCTTCCCAGGGCTCATGGGGTGGGGTCAGCACTACTGGGGATCTCCGGCATCACAGAATGGGGAGGCTTGACCTTCACAGAGACAGGCACCCGGTTTATTCATGTATTTATTTATTTAGGTAGGAAAAGCACCTTATTCCCATTCATGTTAACCCCGCCCGCTCCCAGCGCCGAGTTCCCCCCGCTGTTCCCCCCCCTCCCAGGCACAGCCCAGCCCGTGCAAGCCTCGTCCTTGTGCTGGGGGCTGCGGGAGCAGATGCCTTTGCACGTGTGGGGGGAAACCCAAAAAAACTACAAAGAGAGGAAGCCGAGGATGTTCCAGACCCGCTGGTCTCACGTGTGTTGATGCGAGGCTGGCAAGATTTCAACTCCCCACATCCTCCTGGGGTTTATTTTCCTTTCCGATTTCCCTGCTTGGCACACTTCGCCGGGGGGAGCGGCTGGGAGAGGCGGAGCCGGTGCGGGTGGAGCGGCGCTCCCGCAGCGCGGGCAGCCCAGCACCCTTCGCTTCACCGGTTCGTTTGGAAAGGAGCGATGCTGTCCCTGTCCCCGGGGCTCGGTACCCCCCCGGGGCTCGGTACCCCCCCGGGGCTCGGTACCCTCCGTGCCGCTCCTCAGAGAGCCGCCCGTCCTTACACGATGCCCTCGCTGCGTTTGCTCCTCCACACCACGAGCGCTGTCATCAGCAGGGTGACCAGCACGGGCAGCACGATGAAGGGACACAGGACGCCGTTCGGGGGGTCGTGCAGAGCCCGGCCCGACGGCGAGCAGTTCCTGAAGTATTGCTTGTGCACGGCCACGAAGAACTCGTCCACCAGCCGGTTGGGCCAGTAGCAGTCGAGCCTCTCGGCGATGAGCGCCGTGCAGTTCGTCAGCTCCCCGTAGGTGCTGCAAAACACAGGGACACCGGGTGGCACCGCGGTGACACCGCCCGGACACGGCCACGCCACCTTCCCCCGTGCAACATAAACTACTCTACACACTATACATACTGTATACAAAATACAAAATATATACTACATCGTTTGTAATATAAACGTGAAGGCAATATAATACATCCCTCCCTGTACAATATATTGAATTCTGCTACAGAGGTGTGTATTTAAGATTGTACCATGGCTACTATTTGAGTTCTTGAATTTTTCAGCTATTTTTTGAGTTTACAGCTAGATGTACCTGGCCCTATAAAAATATACAGTGGGGTTTTTGAGTTCATAGCTAGAGAGGTAAAAAGATAACAGGGTGTTTTAAATTCCCACCAGGTTTTGCAACTTTTAAGTGCTCACCCACAGCCAAAAGCCATTTTCATTTTGGAATGACATGCTGGTGGTAGGTTTAATTTACAGAAGGAAATGAAAACAGAAATAGTATTTAACGGGAATAATAAGAAGCATGTTTGGAGGTTTTTTGTTTGGTTTGTGTTAATTTTTTGCAGAATTTCCTGGCAGAACTGGTGCGACCCACATTTTAAGCAGACCTTCAGGAAACCCATCCCAGCCTTTGGAGCGCCATCGTCCAGCTTGTGTGAGTTCAGTCCAGAGGGGGACAGAAATAAGTACATTGAATGTACTTAAAAATCTCCTTTAATTTGCCTAGAACTGGGGAGGTTGCATAGAAACCAGCTGGGCAGGCCCACAGCCCATCTCACCCCTCTATGACCAGCAAGTTCATTTTTCCATTGTTTAAAAAAATACCTGGAAAACCAGGAGCAGCCCTGAGCCAGAGCCACTGCTCCTGTGCCATCCTCTGGAATGACAGGAAAAACTTCCCTGCTTTAGAACTATGTATAAAAATGCAGATACAATTTTTCTCCCCCATCCCAATTAGTCACGTCTAATCCTAGGGAAGCAAAGCAAAGCAAACCCCAGCTCTCCAATTAAAAACCTGCCTGGGGGAAGAAATATTTTAGAAGCAGCTTCCAGTCACTCTGCACAGCCCCTGTGCAGCTCCTCGGCTGGGGTTTGGGGTTTTGGGGCAGGCTGTGCCCACACAGCCAGAGTTTTAATTAATGGTGCCTGCAGCTGCTAAAAGCAGCTTCTGCTCAGCATCCCAGTGTGCAAAATTACCATTTCCCATTCATCAGCATCCTTAAGAGATCTCGGGAGCTGCAGCAGCATCTTCAGGCATCAGAGGGAAAGTGTTAACAGGCGAATAAAAGCTATTTTTAAAGCTGAAGGGCCATAGAGCAGCTGGCTTAGCCCTTCCCTGCCTCCAACTGTGCTTCCATGGGGATAAATCACTGCTCCCATCACTGTGTGTGAAGACATGCAAGGAACCAAAGCCAGCAAAGGATAAATAAACTGTCACTGGCCTTTCCAGGGAGGCAGCAGCCCTATTCCAGCACTCAGTATTCCAGCATCAGCCACCTCCAGACGTGAGGATGGACCAAGGAGAGAAGCTGGGCAGCCACAGCCCTATGAGGACAAGGAGGTGGCCCTGGGGCTATGGCTGGAGTGATGGGGTGGCTTAACACACCCTAAAGTCTCTTGTCCCTTTTATTTCTGCTGTTTCCATTACAGCCCCCCAGCTCCAGGTGGCATTCTCAGCAGGAGCAGGGTGGCACCACGGGCACTCTGGCCCCACACACACCAGAGGCCAGTGAATTCTGAACTTCCTGTGCTGTCAGGCACTGACCCCCAAAAGAACACTGCTTTTGACCTGAGGCCTTGGAGAAGGCTTCCAAAATGGAATGACAGAACTAGAATCAGTGGTGTGTAGTTTGAATAGAAGTGTGTAATGTCACATAGTGAAAAGATTTGGAATTCGGGGTTTTAGAATATAGTAATAGGTATGGGACAAAGATGGAGATTTTAGGGCAGAGGTCTCTTTCTTTCTTCTTGTCCCCCTTCTTCTTGGCTGTAAGTAGTACTTGTTAATTAGATAGAAAATGTGGCACTGCAGGTCATGGGTGTTTGATCATTGGGTCAAAAGTAAAAATAATGTAAATGTTAGTTTTTAATTGCACAATTAAGCCTTTAAAGACCTTGTAACAAGCAAGATACATCAACATTTCTTCATTTTTAGCTGGTTAGCTAGAAGTGCTGTAGCACTCACTGTAACATTTAATTAATAAGAATTATTACTGTAACACTGTAATAATTCTTATTAATTAAATAAGAATTAATAAACAACTAAATCTGAACACAAAATTCCATCTCTCATACTTTTAATCCCAACTCTGACTGAAAAAAAAAAAGATATAGTGGTGACTCGTGTGAGGGTCGAACTTAGATTATGAGATTGAATTTTAAATTATGAGACTGATTATTGTGTTAGCACCATGCCAGCGTGGTCCCACTGGGAATTCAGCTTGGGCTGGTGGTGAAATTCCTCAGGGAGGGGGGGGTTCTTTTCCTGCTCAGCTCTGCCCTATTCTTGCCATCCCACAGCCCAGCCCCAGAAAGGGATCTTGCCCCCACACACCCCACCCGGCTCAGCAGGGCAAAGCTGAACCAAGCCCCTGAGGATGCAAGGATGATCGTCAGTCACAGAGTGAAAACTCTTTGGAGAGAAGGCTGGAGCAGGATGCTCTGCCTAAGTGGGGATAAACCAGCTTGGACTTCACCCTATTTGTGAAAGTTCTCATGAATGGATGGAAAAGAGGTGGGGGGGGTCACGATTTGCCCACATGGGGATTAACATCAATCTCCAGTCAATAATTATTTTGCTCATTTTAACAGCTTTGCTCCAATATAGTTTCAATAAATAGGGTATTACTACCTATGCTATGCAGTAAATAATTGGATCCAGCCAGACCCAACCCCAGGAAATTAGCTAGGGGGTCCTTTCTGCATCTCCTGACTCAACAGGACGGCCTCTCTTGATAAACTTTGTTCCACGGCTTCCATCCCCCTGTAGCAAACCTGAAGTCAAGCTTTTGGCTTTCAGACAAGCCCACAGCTCATTTGCAAGCCTCCATCTCGCAAACACCATCTCCTCCCCAAAAATATTAACAGCTGCTCTAGGACAGCACTGGGAAGAGGGCAGATTTCCCCAAACAATCCCACCACTGCCAGGAGACACCTGGCCCTGAAAAGCTCGGCTGTGCTTTGGGATATTTTTTCTCTACCCGATGTGAAGTGCAGTTAGAAGTGTTTTCCTTGTCACCATGGAAATGGTTTGGGTTGAAAGGATGCTGTGGATGGACTGCAGGCACGATGGGGATGGGGCTGGGCCACTGGTGGGAAGCAGTCAAAGAATGATTTAGGGTTTGATGGCATCTGAATGCTTATACTGCTATAAATTCTAACAAATTCCTCTGGGTTTTTTTACCACTGCAGCCAAGACTGGAATTGGCTCTGGCATTTATTCCTTGACAGCACTTGGATCTGGATGATGTTGCACTAGGACTGAGGTTCACAGGATTGACAGTACCCCAGGATTTCCTACCCTCCCCAAATTCCTTGCTTCAGAAGGGAAAAAGAAAACACCACAAGGACTTGCTTTTGCTTTGCAAATGGAAAGAAAACATTGATTTCCTCCTCTGCAAGGGTGCAAGGTGAGCCTGAAGCCAGGCTAAAGGGGTATCCAGAAGGGACCTGGCAAGCTAAGATAAGTAAGTAGATAATGAGAGAATAAGAGAATGGATCGATCTGTTTTCTGTAAATAATGGATAAATAACCTGAAACAGAGCAGAGAGCAGCTCCATCCCTGACAGCAGCTGTCAGAGCAGCACCATCCCCCTGGTGAGCTCCTTCCTGCAGGACACCCGGGGGAAAGCATTCCATGGGGATTTTCAGGAATGCCACAGGGTGGATATATTTGGGATGAAGATGCCTGGCTGGGCTGGAGTGACACCCACAGCTGTAGCAGCATCCCCCTGTGCACAAACCCTCCTGCAAATCCATTCCCTGGCCACAGCCCTCCAGCCAAAACCGAGCAGGAAAAATATCCCCAAGTCATCAGCTCCTGCTGATGCATTCGTGGGTGGGCAGTGGCAGCCCGAGCCCTCCACATCCCTCCCTGAAATAGCTGCCCCGAGGGACACCACAGCTAATCCCCCTGGCTCAGCCACCACCCGATGAAACGGAGCTGGAAATAGCCCAGCTGATCTTTGGGATAATTCACTGGGCACAGCTGAGCCCCTGGCCAAAGCAGCTCGGCCACCAGCACGGAGTGGAGGAGCCCTCCACACCAAAGATCCCAAAATGCAGCTCCAGTCTGGCTTTCGAGCAGCCAAAAGTGTGCAACAGCTCACACAAGTTCTCTCAGTCCATGAGAAAAACTTGTGTATCAAAATCCACCCATTTTCCCTAAATAAGCAACACTAAGAAAGCCAGCAGAGCTCAAGGGGGTTGGACAAACCTTTCCAGAGAGCTGGTGCTTGTCCACATGGCCCAACCCAACCTCAGCCAACACTCCTGCTCCAGACAGACCCCTTGGTTACATCAGACACAGCAGGGCAAGAGCTCAGCTGATGCCTCTGAGGCTGAGATAGGAGCAGTACCTGCTGCCTACAAATAGGAGCAGTGAGCCACGATTACAGATTCTGCTAGACAATTCATTAATCCACATGTTCCCATCGTGCCATCCTCAATTGAGCAGGAAATGATGGAGTTTAGGGGTACTTCCCTGCTAAATCCTGCATCCAGGAAATCAGAGCTCCAAACACCATGCTACTGGTGGCACAGAGGCAAAACCTCCCAACATTTCTCCTTGTTTCAGACAGGTTTCAAGCATCAAAATGCCTTGGTTTGGGGGAATATCTGGAGAGAACAGGCTCTAGGCAGGTGCTTTATTTCCATTTCTTTCTCTTACACCAGCTGGAAGACAAAATCCTTCCCCTAGAGCCAGAGGGGTGAGCAGCCAGCTATGCCACCCCTTGCTGGGGTGCTTGTCCTGCTGGGACATCCTCCCCTTCCCCAAAAAGGGGATGGTGATTCCCACACACATCTAGGGAGCAAGGTGTTGGGCCCACCCAAACCCCACATCCTTGCAGCGGATTTACTGCAGTAACTGAACTATTTCTACCCAATTTTCCTGGTGTCCTGAGGGCACAAGAGGATCAGAGGAATGTCATCTCTCAAATAACCCCAAGCCATGTGTTTGCACGGAGCAAATGGACTCAGGCAATCAAATTAAACCCTGCAAGCTTATCAACATTTCCTCCAAGTGCCTCAAGGGTAACGAGTTCAGCTGAAGCTGTTTAGGAGACAAAAAGGACATGTGAGATAAAGAACAAGATGGTGAGGGCTGGAACAACATCAGCAACCCTGGGCATTTCTGAGCACCAGATGAGGCTTCTCAAAACCAGAAATCTGAACCTCAGTATTTCAGCTCTCTTTTTTTCCCCTCCATTCTGCCATGGATCAAGGGGAAGGAAAACCCACAAGTATGTTTAGAATCACAGAACAGAATCATAGAATCATTAAGGTTGGGAAAGACCTCCAAGATCTTGGAGTCCAACCTTTGACCAAAAGATGGATACACGTAAGTGTGCAGGTTTTAATTTCATACAGAAGAAAGGGCTGTGAAGCAGAAAATCACAAAAATCTCACAAAACCTCTTAATTTTTGTGCAAAACACTCAGGGCACACAGCATCATCTGCTTCCTGTTTCCAGCTGACCCCCATGCACTCTGGTGTCACACGAGCTCATTTTTATTCTGCTGCTTCATTTTCCCAGGGAAAGGCACAACATGGAAAGTCAGCTAAACGGGGAAAGAGGGGGGTTATTCTCTCAAGCCCTCACACCAATACACAGCCACCCCTGCCCAGTCTTTCAACTTCAATCAAAACCATCTCAGCAGATTTACACCATGGTGACAGCAAAAGATTCAGCTCTGCTGATGATAAACAGGAAAGACCTAATCCAAAGGAAGCAGTTTGCAATAAAAATAACACCAAACCCAAAGGAAATTCCCCCCAAAAAATCCAACAACCCCCTTGCAGAGCAGCACACTCCCCACATGTGACACCCCTGGGCTCCCTGAGCAGGGTTCCCTTGGCACCCTCCTCATCCCACAGAGATGCTCCCAAGCATTCCAGCAGGGCAGCAAGGCTGCATCTCTGCTGCTCCCAGGTCATAAATCACGGCTGACTCCCTGACACTGATTACAAACAGCAGGCTTAGCAGGCAGCTGCCACTGCCATACCATTCCAGCCTCTCCCTCTAGTTGCTTGGAAAAATCAACACACAACTTCTGGAAGCAGGGGCTGAGCCAACAGCTCTGGTGGGACAGTTTGGGATTTTCTCACAGCGAGGGTTTGAGGTGGGTTATGGGGTTTTCATCCTGAGTTTGGGTGTTTTGAACTGTCTGGAGAACCAGAGTGCTGAGAAAAAAAGAAAAATCTCATGGAAAATATATCCAACAAGCTGTGAGGTACCAGTGATCCATGATGGGGATCCCAATCTGCCTCTTCATGAACCCATCCATTTCCAGCACATAGCAGAGCCATGGTCCTCTTCTACTGGAGCTCCACTGCTGTGGGGCGGAGCATGACCACCACCCTGACTTCCAAACCCTGCTTAGGCTCAGCTCCTTGAAAATCCCTTTAATCCCAGAATGCCTGAGGTTGGAGATGACCTCTGGAGATCCACTCCACCTTGTCCAAATGCCCCTGCTCAAGCAGTGCCACCTACAGATCATGACCATGTTCAGCTGGGCTTTTTTGTATCTCCAAGGATGGAGATTCCACATCCTCCTGGGAGAGCTGTGCCAGTGTTTGGCCACCCTCAGACTGAACACACATGTCCTGGTGTCCAGAGGGGACCTCCCCTGCCTCAGTTTCTGCCCATGCTTTCCCACTAGGACACCTTCCTGGCTCATGTTCAACCTGGTTGTTCCCACAGGACCCCCAGGTCCCTTTCTGGTTTCTCTCTGGGCAGCCCCAGCATGTCCTGAGAGCTGCTCCTCCTCAGGGGCAGGACTTTGCCCTTCCCCTTGCTGAACTTTGGGAGGTTCCCAGCTTGCTGAGGTCCCTGTGGACAGCAGCACAACACCCTCTGGTGTGTCACCCACTCCCTCCAGGTTTGGTGCTGGGGTTACACTCAGTCCCATCACCTACATTACTAATGAAGAGACATTGCACCCACATTACTAATGAGGAGACATTGCACCCACATTACTAATGAGGAGATATTACAGCCACATTACTAATGAGGAGATATTACAGCCACATTACTAACGAAGCAGGACAGTGTTGACCCCTATGATACACCCCTAGGTGCTGCAGCCACTGTTTGACCAATGATTAGCACTTCCCAGGCCTGGCTGTTCTGGCAGTTTCCAACCCACCTCAACCAGCACACACAGGAGACAGTGCCAAAAAACCTCCCCAAAGTCTGGGCAGCCAACATCCACTGCTCTCCCCTCCAAGCCCTCCACATGTGACCAGGCTGGAGAAACCTTTTAGGGAGGCAGCAGGGACAGAGCCAAGCAGAGTGAAACCAGGGTGTTGCCCCCACAAAATAAACCCCAGCGCTGACACCCTGGCACCCCAAAATCCCAGATGGGAGCAGGAGGAGAGGGAGGAGGAGCAGGGGGAGCTCACTTACCCCACAGTCTCGTCCCAGTCACACCAGAGGCGCTGGCCAATGCCCTCCATGCTGCGCTGGAACTGCTTGAGGCAGTAGTGCCGGATCATCCAGCCGTAGTCAGCCTCCTGGCACGCCGTGGCTGCGATGAAGTGCTGGGCTGCAAGACAGGCCAGGGCAGTCAGGCTCTGCTGGGGGTCACAGCATCACCACAGCCCCCTGCCCTCACACGGAGGCACCTCACAGAATCACAGCGTTGGAAGAGACCTTAAGGATCATCAAGTCCCATCCATGCCCTAACATCTCAACTAAACCATGGCACTGAGTGCCACATCCAGCCTTTTTTTATGTGCATCCAGGGATGGTGACTCCATCATGTCCCTGGGCAGACAATTCCGGTACTTGATCACCTTTTCCTAATATCCAACCTGTATTTCCCTGGTGCAGCTTGAGACTGTGTCCTCTGGTTCTGTCAGTTGCTGCTTGGAGAAAGAGACCAACCCCAGCTGCCCACAGCCACCTTTCAGGGAGTTGTAGAGAGGGATAAGGTCACCCCTGAGTCTCCTTTTCTCCAGGCTGTACAACCCCAGCTCCCTCAGTCATTCCTCACAGGGTTTGTGTTCCAAGCCCCTCCCCAGCCTTGTTGCTCTCCTCTGGATGTGCTCAAGTGTCTCAAGGTCCTTCCTAAACTGAGGGGACAGAACTGGACACAGCACTCAAGGTGTGGCCTCAGCAGTGCTGAGTACAGGGGAACAATGACCTCCCTGCTCCTGCTGGCCACACCATTCCTGATCCAGGCCAGGGGCCATTGGCCTTCTTGGCCACCAGGGCACAGTGCTGGCTCATGTTCAGCCGGCTGCTGACCAGTCCCCCCAGGTCCCTTCCTGCCTGGGCACTGTCCAGCCACACCATCCCCAGCCTGTGACACTGCAGGGGGTTATGGAGGCCAAAATGCAGGACTCAGCACTTGGATTTATTAAACTTCATTTTATTGGACCTGAGCTCTTCAAAACCTCCTTCTTTCAGGTTTATTCCCCTCCTTGCACCCCTGGGACCTTGCACTCCCCCAAGTACTCAGTTATTCAAGATATGCTGGGTAACTCATAAATTAGTAAGGATGTGGATTTATTCTCTGCTGGTCGCCCAAAATGCCTTTGGACTTAAAAATGTCCAGGTTTTGAGCTTATAAAAACAAGTAAAGGTGTGGGGGAAGCTGGGGAATAAGAGAACCCTGCTGCTGACCCCTGAAAAATGACACCTGGGAACAAATATCCATCTCTGATGGAGACACAGAGAAATCCATCAAGTCCATCCCTGGCTGCACAGCGCTGATTGAATTCCCCCATGGGAATGTGTCCCTGCAACTGCTTTAAAAACAGGGTAGAATAAGGTGCTGCTTGCAGCCTCCTGCACAATCAGTGCAATGTTGCTGGTGAGAGGAAAGGGAAAAGACAGTGATGCTACAAAGGGAAGAGGAAAAAAAAAATCCTTTGGGGAACGATTTAGTGAGCCTGGCTATAAATAATAGCTTTCCCCAAAGTGCCAGCTAGTGCCTTTGCAGCTCCTGGAGTGCATTGCAGGCAGGCACCACATACCAGATCTATTTTCTGCTACGTGTGAATAACTCTGTGCTTTATTTTTATCTGATTTTTTTAACACAACAGAATTGAGCTGTTTATTTAGTGGCCAAGGGAGATCACCATGGGACACCATCCCTCTGCAGCCTCCAAACCCCCCGAGCACTTAGGTACCAGGATCCTATGGCAATGGGTGGGAAGTCAGGACCTGGTGCGAATTTGGGTGGGAAGAGCCCCCAGAGCCTTGGCTGATGTTCCTGGATGGGTGCAGGGCTCCCATGCTGCCTCTGACAGCAGCAGGAACTTCAGCCTGACTCAAGGTACAACCATGGGAGTTACTGAGCCAAGAGAAGTTAAAGAGCATTAAACTCTCACTGTTGCAATAATAAAACAAATAATAAAAATGAGTTTATCAAAATCTCACGCTCTGCCTAGCTGATCCAGGCAGGGGTACAACCTCAGACAGGGATAAGGGGTCTGCTCCCAGATGGGAGGGTTTGACATGAAGCTAAGCACCAAGAGGAGGAAGAGAAGGAGAAGGAGAAGGAGAAGGAGAAGGAGAAGGAGAAGGAGAAGGAGAAGGAGAAGGAGAAGGAGAAGGAGAAGGAGAAGGAGAAGGAGAAGGAGAAGGAGAAGGAGAAGGAGAAGGAGAAGGAGAAGGAGAAGGAGAAGGAGAAGGAGAAGGAGAAGGAGAAGGAGAAGGAGAAGGAGAAGGAGAAGGAGAAGGAGAAGGAGAAGGAGAAGGAGAAGGAGAAGGAGAAGGAGAAAAATAAAAAGAAGAAGAAGAAAAAGAAGAAAAAAGGAGAAAAGAAAAGAAAAAAGAAAAAGAAGAAAAAGAAAAAAGAAGAAAAAAGAGAAAAAAGATAAGAAAGAAGAAAGAAGAAAGAAGAAAGAAGAAAGAAGAAAGAAGAAAGAAAGAAGGGAAGGTACAATAATTTTACATGAGGCAAATGTAAATGATTTACAGACTGCAAATCTCAGTCCAGGCAGGCTCAAGGATGATTGATGGCCTGAAGGCTTTTCTCCCCTTCCCATCCCTTCCAATCTGGATGAGTCAAATGAAGGAGTGACATGGCTGAGCGAGCACCAGCATCACAGGGAGGCTCAGGAGCCACGCTAGGGGTCACCCCTCGGTGACATCCGTGCACTGGACTGTGAAGGACAAGTGTCCTGTAAATATCACAGCCATCACTTGTCTGGACAAGCAGCTTGCAGAGAAAAAGCTGCTGGGGAATGTGTCAGGTGCAGAGCAGGAGAGCACAGCAAAAGGACAGGGGAGGGTAGGGGAGGAGAAGGGATTAAAAAACAGATAGACGAGCAGCCAAGGGGATTGAGGAGCACAGGAGGAAACAGACAGGAAGGGACGAGTGAGACATGCAAAACACAAAGAGAAATTGAGGAAGACAAAGCCACTTGAGGAAGTTCAGCAGTGATGCAGCATAAGAAGAGAGAGAAGCAAAGTTAAGCAAGCACGGCCAGGCTGCATTTTGCCTGGCTTTACTCCTCCCCGCTCGCATTTGGGATGAGCCCAGACAAGCTGTACCACAACCATCCTTAGGGATGCCCAAATGTTTCCTGATGGCCACACAGCTGCTTATGCAGCATGAAGCTGGAGGAAAACACCTTAACCTTGAGTGGAGAGAGGAGAAACACTGAATAAATGATAGGGAGGAAGCAACCACAACCTGGCTGCAACGTAGCTGGTAGCCAGCATGAAAACCAGCCCTACTATTAAAAGAAAGAAAACAACCCAAACCAAGCAAAAATCAAACCCTGGGGAGCTTTACGCACTTGCCAATCACAGCAGATGCAGCTTTGGAGGTCCTTCAGAGGCAGGTGAGCACCTTGCTGTCACCCCTGGTGGCTCCTCAGAGTTCCCAGGACCTGCTCCTGAAGATGCCTCTCCCACACCTCCACGTGGGCTCTGCAAATCCCTTTGCCCCAGGGACTGGGGAAAGCAGAGCCATCAGTGACCTTTGCCAAGGACATTTGATTGTGGACATGGTGAAGGGCTCTTTTGTTTCACCCCCAAGAGGAGCGAGGCCCAACAGGGTCAATGTCAGCGCTGTGAGGATGGAGCTGGGCACAGCAAGGCAAAAAAGCTCTTTCGTTTCAGAGAACTGACTTCAGCTGTAATTGCACAATTTAACGTCAAAGTGAGAAGCTCCTGCCATGTTCCCACCTCACCCCACAGATCCCTGCTGCTTTACAGATTTTCCCCCAACCCCACTTCAGACTGGGACAGGCTCAGGGTTTGTAACAAGGGGGGAAAAAAAGCAGGGAGGGATTTTTGTATCTCCTGGCTCTCATTCCAGAAGGTTTTTCTTCTCCCTCAGCCCTGCTGATGGAGATGGTGTAAGTCAGCTGCAGTGAGCTGTAAATAACCGAGCTCCAGAGCAGTCATGGCTCTGTACTCAGCAGCATCCATCTGTGAAGGCTGCAAGGAGCTGCTGAATAACTGAGCTCCAAAACTCCACTGTACCAAGGCTGAGCTGCCTCCAAAGAGCTCCCCTCTCATGGGCCCCTGTTGCTGCCATTCCCTCAGGGAAAATGGCACTGAGAGCTGCAGGAATGCAGTGCTGCTCTGGGAGCATCCCCCTGGAGCCACACAGTACCTCCAAAGCCCTGCTTGGTCTTTAGGTGACACGTGGACATGGGCAATCACAGAATCCTGGTTTGAGTCAGGAAAGACCATCAAGTTTATCCAATTCCACCCCCTGCCATGGGCAGGGACACCTTCCACTATCCCAGGTTGTTCCAAGCCCCATCAATCTGGCTTAGGACACTTCTAGGGATCCAGGGGCACATTTAAAGAAAGAATTCCTTCCCAACATCCTATCTAACCCTGCCCTCTGGCAGTGGGAAGCCATTCCCTCTTCTCCTATCACAAGAATTGTTGATGAATAACCTTCCCTGCTGAGAGAATCCCTGATTGCCTGTTAAAAGGTGTAATATGAAGGACCCTTGGTTTGCCTCCTCACAGGAAACACCTGGAGAGCACTGGTGAGGAGGTGATTGGAG
The DNA here is from genome assembly GCA_013397075.1 of Rhabdornis inornatus. Lineage (NCBI taxonomy): Eukaryota > Metazoa > Chordata > Aves > Passeriformes > Rhabdornithidae > Rhabdornis > Rhabdornis inornatus. Next base: position 104,934 of record VWZS01005944.1, read on the forward strand.
GGATGGCTTTTTGCAGGCAATCCCAGATCCTCATGATTGCCCTGGGATTGATGTCCTGGAGAGTCCCAGCAAGAATCCACCAGAACTCAGCTTACTGAGGGTTAGCTGCAAAAAGCCTGTCACACATTTATTTCAGCAAAAAAAGTGCTGGTCCTGAATTGTTACAAATATTTCAGGAAGAGGGAAGACAACTGGACTTTCCTACACTGCACTTCTCAGAGCTGGAGCCTGGAAACAGTTCTGGGGACAGAAACAGCTTTGGGGACACCACCCCTCTGTGAGCCCACACGTTTGTTACAATGATGGTTTACGAGCAAAAATCCCTGAGCTTTCTCTGCAAGAAACATCTTGCACTTCCCATCAGTATCCCTCTGCACTATTTCTTGGTCTCTGGCCTTTTTCTCCTCAGTGTTCCCAGGAATTCTGGGAATTTTTTGGCTTGTCTTGCTGGGATGTGCAACTAACCCCACGGGGAAGCAGAAGCAGGGAGGACTGAGAGGCTGATATCAGATTTGGGAATTTCAGACTGGCACAGCATGGCATGTTCCCATTTCCCAGGCATTTCTGCAAGTACCCCTGATGGTGCTGAGTGAATGATGAAACTATTTGATGACACATGCAGAGAATTCACCAGACCATCCAGATGGACTGCCAGGATTTTTGGGGGGAAACTGCTCAGGGCTTCATGGCAAAGAGCAGGAAATAGGCAGATACTAATCCAAAAGCTGAACCCCAAAGATGGCAGGTAACTGCCAAGTGACACAGCAGGGCTGGCACTGGCACATGTGGCACCAGCAAAGCTCTGGGCTCTGAGAACAAACACCCCAGTATCTTCCCCTGGGCTTCTCCCAAATTCTCAGACCTCCCCAATGATTCGTGTTCTCAACAAGCCCCAGATGGAAACAGGCTGTTCTCCTCTCCTCTTCAAGGTGGTGATTTTGCTGTTTTATTAAGAACAAGCCTTGAGGTCTGGACTTGGCTGCAGAATAAAACACTCACAGGAGGGTGGGGAGAGGACATGGGGCAGGACGCAGAAGACGAGTGTGAAAAACATCCCAGTTTGCAGCCACAAAAATGGGGAAATTGTCCCTTCCAGCATCTGCAGAAGGCTGGGAAGGGTCTGGTACCCTCTGTTTAAAAACACCTTCCACTGGGGCTGCTTCTGGCAGAGGCTTCAGAACTTGCAAACAGCCCTTGGTTCAGCAGGAATAAACAAAGCTGGTGTTTAGCTGGAACACTTTTTTTGGATACAAAACTGCAGGTGTTGGGGTTGGGGACAGCAGGGTGGCTGGCCCAGCACTGTGCCTTCCTCAGGAGCCATCTGCTGCCAGCTCCCCTTGCTGCCAGCCTGGGCTGTGCCCCAGCAGGCAGCCAAAACCTCCGAGCCCCGGAAGGACTATTTCCATCCGGGATTTACAAAGGGAATGGATTTTTCAAGATTCCTCTCCCTGCCCGGCTGGCTCAAGATGGGGGCTGGGATCCAGCAGCACCTCCAGGGGCTGTGCAGCAGCTCGGGAATGGGGATGGATGAGAGGGTCCGAGCCCTGCAGGTGATCATGGGGGAGACAGAGAACTGTGTGGGATCATCCCATTCCCAATCTGCTAATGGACGCTTCAGGAGCATCCCAAAGTCCCCAAACCAGGCAGCTTCTGCCTCCCCAGCTGCTGTTGTGGCACTGTCCCTTCATCTGCAGGATTCTCTCTCCCCAAACAGCCACTCAGGATGTAAACTAAAAGGGAAACCCCCATGGGATTTGGGGGTTTTTACGTGCTGAAAGAGAGTGGGGATTTTCCATCACACCGCTGAACCGTGGCACAGTGAGGATTTTGGAGGCAGAGCAGATGCTGGAGCTGGGGGGAGATCTGCCCCTCTCCAAGCACCGGGAAGGCTCATCCCAGGATGTCTTGGACAGGCTGGCAATGCTTACTTGGGAGAAGAGAAGGAGGATCCCCCCTCCGTGCCTGCCCTCTGCTCCAGGGTCTGCAGATGGAGCAGCAGAAGGAAACCACATGGCCACTGCTTGAACAGAGCATGGACACAGGGACAGCTCCCCTGGGAGGGAGCTCTGCAGACAGAAAGCTCATCCCAAATTCTGCCTGTCCAACAGCTTCACTGCCACAAAGCCACAAAAGAACTGGAAGGAACTGGGATGGGGGAGAAGTCACTCAAGCTGAGAGGGGGGGAAAAAGTCTCATGGCAGGGGAAAAAACTTGAAATGAGAAGAGGCAGGGTTAGGAGATGCCATGGCTGAAGTACATCCTGCTGGCTTTGAAAACAGTGACACTGGATCCACAGGCAGCAGGGAAAGTCACTCCCTGCTCAGCCAAGCAAGGGACCTGGCTGTGTGGAAAGCTTCCAAAGAGGCCAAAGGTTTCCACCTCTTAGGGAATGCAGCACAAGATGTGGTGCGCCTGAAGAGCCCTCTGGGGCCCATCCCACAAACTACTTGCTCATATTAAGGGGAAGTGCACCCACAACCTAAAGGCCTTTAATCTGATTTATTAACTCAGTGTAGTTCATCCCTGCTCCTGGAATGGTTATTCCTTTCATTTTATTACACTAAGCAAAATAAAGTTGCTTTTTTTTTTTCCCCAGCCAGCATTAATGAGGTATTTTGCATACAGCTGAACATCATCATGAAACCCAAAAGGATCTTCCAGGTTTTAAATCCGGCATCCTGCTGTGCCTGCAAAGGAAGGAAGTGATTTATCCCTCGAGCTGGCACTTGTATGATTTGTAGGCATTTACTTTTTGCTGGGTTGGGGATACTTGAGTTTTTGTTGCCATTCTATAGCTACTCCAAACATTATAAGAGGGCACAAAATAAACTGTCTAAAAATAGCTGCCAGGGAAATATTAGTTGGAAGTTGAGGTAGGAGCCAGCTGCCTGAAAGCAAAGCCTGTCTGAGGGCTTTTGGAGGTTCAGAGGTACCACTGCATTGTGTTATTCCTCTTTCAAATCCAGTATTTCATAAAGCACCTACAATAGCCAATCCATCCCCAAAGGAAAGATGATTTAACACCATTCCAATCCATACAAGATTCCATGTAACAGCTCCTGTAAGGTGCAGAATATGGGATTAAAATGAAAATGCAAAATAAAGGTTTGTATGTGTAGCCCAGCGCAGGGCAGTCCTGCTCAGCTGGGTCACAAGGGGTTTTCTTTTTGCCATAAAGCATTGCTGTTAAATAATATTAACTACTAAATACACTGAAATAGGCTGCTCCAAGGAACTGGATGAGGGTCTTTCTTTCCTTGCCTCAGTTTCCCACCTGTCTTAGCACAATTTATGGTATGGACTTGTTATCCATCAGAGGCTGCCAAGCACATTTCCAGGACTTCTCTTACATGTCCCTAGACTTTATTCTGCAGAGAACAGAATGACAAACACTTTTATTTACCCACCAAAATTCACTCACTAGGTAAACTAAAATCAAAAGCAGCTGAGAAGGGAGAGCACAGAAAGAAAAATCAAAAGCCAGGTATGCTGAAACCCAACTGCTGGCTGACTGCACATCAGGGGAGGGAAAAATCTGCCACGAGCTGTTAGTTATGAAGATAATTATATTCTTGATTAATAGCGGGGGCTTTTGGAAAAGAGTTCTTCTTGATTTAATTAATGGAGAAAAACCACAGGCTTTAGACAGGCACTGGCAATGTCTGTACAGACCTGACTTCACCCATCCTGAGTTCAAATTATCTCTGGCCATGGCCACCATCAAATCCCTGCTCACCAAGAGCAGGGTGGAAGAAAGGAGGGATCCCCACTGGATTCTGTGCACCCCAAATCCAGGGGCTGAAGGGAACCAGCCACATCCCTCCTGCCTTCCCAGGGAGGATTCTGGTGTCCAACACTGCCATCCCAACACCTTAATCCAACATAAGAGTTATTTTTAAAACATCAACAAAGCACTGGATGCCACAGATGTTGGTTCAGTCTCAAATCCAGTCTGGTCCTGTTGCACAAAGCCAGGGAGAAATGAGCAGCCACCACGCTCCAGATCTCAGGAATGTGCCAAAGGCAAATGTACTCTCCTTCCACCTCCGAGATTATTTTCTCCTTTGGCTATTTCAGTTGATTGAGGCTAAAATAAGAACAGGGAAAAGCAACACCAAGGTTAGAAGTGCCTGGCATTGGTTTGGAGACAACACACTGTGATCCTGCTGGTTCAGGTTTCAATGTGTGTTAAACACAGATTTTTCTGCTACATGGGACTAGCAAACATTTTATTGAATTACCTTCAAGATAAAAAAATCACTGCTGGAGCAATGTAACAGGTTTCCCATGAAGAAGCACATAACGAGTAAATATAAAAATTTCTTAGGGAGAAAACCAAAAGAACCTCAGTGTCATGTTGGTGCACCCATCACAGGCTGCACACAACAGCACTTTCACTAAATACTTTCAACACAGAGTTTCCAGACTAAAATCTGCTGCTGAGCCACGAGAGCAGCCCAGGAACCACCAGAATAATTTACTTTTCTTTTCAACAGAGACTTCTCAATGTGGTTTTCCTCCCTTCCAGCTGAAGAGCACACAGAGATTTTGCACCTCTCTGCAACTCACCCACACACAGCACTGCTGCTTTCCCAGCAAACATTACCTAAAGGATAAGGAAAGCCCAGGGGGATCACCCTTGGCTGAAATCAGGGGGTTTTCACCCAGCCTCCCCACGGGGGTGCTGCTTTGAGGTGTCAGAATGTGTTTTCAGATCCCCAAAAGCTCCTGTTGTGGAAGCACAGAGACAAGGGACTGAACACGAAGCAGCTTCATTAGTGGATTTGATGATTAAAAGCAGCCAGCTCTGTAGGCAGCATAACAGCAGACAGGGACCACGATTCCCTGGTAATCACCCACCCACAGCAGGAACTGACCTGGCAAACCCCAGCCAAGGCTGTAGTTCAGAGAAAAAGGCATTTAGCTGTCTGAGTGAGGTGAAACGCTGCATTTCCCCCTCTAATGGGGTTTCAATGCTCCTCTCTCTCCAACCCGGTAATGTTTTCAATCCTTGCTTGGTGCAGGGTCTGTGCTGGGAAGGGCTCTGACCACAACCATGGTTTTGGGGCCCAAGCCTGCCCCAAACCTCCCCCAGAAAATGAGCCAGACTTTGCATCCAGTCAGAGAGACAGAACAAACTTGCCAGAGCAGAGCAGTGACTCCGGATTCCCACCCACGACTTTCCAGGACCTGCCTCAACTCTGCCATAATCCCAATGCCGATTTCCAGCCCTGTGGAAACATGGAAGATGCCAGCCCCATCTTTAGCCATTATGAGGTCTCTCATTTCATTCCATCCAGGCCATGGCATTTGCATTTTCATCACTCCCAGCCTCCCAGGTCAGCACTAACAGGAGGTTACAGCACTGGTGCTTCACGGCTCTTCAATTCAGCATCGTTTCAGTTAATAAATGCAATCCCATTTCTTAAAGCCAAGAGGCTTCCTGACCAGATCACACAGCCTTCAGCCAGCCCACCAAATCCATGTGCCACTGGTTTCTGCAGGAAAACAACTGGCACCTACGGGAGCAGTACAAGAAATCAGAGTGGAGGCAATTTTGTTGTCCCTATCCACACACTTTTCTTTTGATGCATAGGAAGTTTTAAGTCCTCCCCATGCCAGAGATGCTCTGAAAGGGAGGAGGAATGTTTTACTTTATTGTCAGGATTTCTAACAGGGCACTCTCTAAATAGTGAGGAGGATTTTCTCCGAGTGGCAGCAGCCTTAAATTCCACTTTAAAGAGAGCTTTAGCTTTTTATAAAGGAGGCACTCAAGCTGAAATCAGTGGTAGGCATTACTGAGTGTGGTTTGGGCTGAGAGAAGACACAAAGGAATTTAATTCCTGATTTCAGAAGTTTTGTTTTTAAGAAAGCCTCATTTTCTGTGGACTATGCAAACACAGTGCTGCACAGCACGGACAGAAGGTGCAGGGAATCAAGAAGATATTAACGTTTTACTGGCCTTATTTGCAATTGCCTCTTACCTCTCACAGCAATAGTTATCTACACCCAAAAGAAATCCAGGCAGCTCAGCACTGCCCTTAAACACCAAAATACAGTACAGATATGTGTGTGGTGCCAATCATCACTGCCCCAGTAACAGCAGGAGCCTGGCTCATCCCCTCCTCCTTGGGCAGCCTCTGCAGGAAGCTGCAGCCAAAACACAGAAAAAGCCTCATTTTACCTTAATGGAACTGGTTACCTTGGGGTACAGCAGGACCCCTGGCCTGCTGAATGAAACTGGGTTTTTTAGGATGGCTAATTCCCTGACTGCCACTGCTTTTTAAAGACTGCAGCCAAGGTGAAGTTCCTTAAAGCTTGAGCTTTAAGAGAACGGTTTTTCTTTCAGACCCTTCCTCGTTTTAAAAAAAAATTTCTCACTTTACAACACCTGCATCAGTGCAAATCATGGTGATTTTCTGGGCACCCCGTTGCCACCTGCAATTTCAGTGCAGCCCTGGCTGTAAAAGCAGAAAGGCATAAAAAGGTTGGGTCTTTTTGTCAGATGTGCTCAAAGTAAAAAATCCCAGGAGAAGAATGTCGTGAAAACTACATCCACAGCACCAAGATTAGCTGCCATTGGGCATCTGGTTCACACACGAGGCAGCATCCTGCTGCTTCCGAGCCCACTGGAGATGGAAGGGAGCAGCCTGGAGCACTTTTAAAACTTACAGCTCCCCAGCCAAGAGAAGGGAGAGTCAGGAAAAGGAGCCAGGGGCTGGGGAAGCAGAGCAGAGAGCAATCCTAGCCCGCAGGAGTTAGTGTTCCCTGCACAGGGTTCTGCAGCCAGGAACGTGCAGCCTTTCCCTGCAAGCCAGCAGGGGGAATGTGCCTCGTCCAAGGGCACGGGCTGCTCCTGCCCCTGCACAGCTGAGGAGTAGTAAATAGTTAATTACATGGTATGGATAAGCACATTACGTGCAGCACAGCTCAATGCATTATTCACCAGGGCTTGGGGAGAAAACCAGCACAGGGGAAGGAAGAGAAAGGAGAAATTTGTGCTTCCTCAAAGCTTTGATTTTGTGAAGACCAGCGTTAGAATGGGAGTGTGAGGTTTCCCTTTGGAGTACCTTAAATAAACACTTTTACACAGCATCAACGTCCCTCCGAGCTTTTGCTGTGGGCACACAGGTGACAAGCACGGCACAAATCTCTACCTGTTGCACTGAAATGCCAGGAGCAGCAAAGAAACCGAGGCAGGCTGCATCCCAAGGAAACAACCACACAATGCAAGCATTTCCAACCCCACCACCGGTAAACCCCAGAGTATCTAACCTCAGCTCTTTGAAGGGGCACTTCGGGCTGCCTCCTCTTCCCGGCGGCTCAAGAATGGGAAGACAGACTCCAAAGGCAGTAATTAAACATTTGCAACAAAAGGCACGGACAGGAGGCAGAACTCGCCTCGGTCCATCTCACCTAGTGAGCAGGGAATCCCCCACAAAGCAGGCTGTGTCCCACAGCATCACCACCCCACTGCTCCTGAGGCCAAGCGCGATGTTTCACTGCGTCCCAGCGCCCTGGAATAATTTCTCCTTTTGGTTCCCTACTGCTGTGTCGCCAGCGAAGCCAGGCTGGAATCTCGCCGGGCTTCAGGGAGAGCGATGGAACCGCGGAAAAGGGAGCTGGGGCTTCAGAGCACAGGGGAGCCCCGAGGAGGCTCGCCCGCCGCCCCAGCGGCTCCGGGGAAGTTGTGGCGCGGCGGCCGCACTTACCCAGGACGAAGCAGAGGAAACGGCGCGGGAACAGGGCCATGGCCCCGCAGCAGGAGCGGCTCCGCTCCCGGGGCCGGGCAGGCTCCGCGCCCGCGGCGCTACGAGAGGGGCGGGCCCGGCCCCGCCCGGCCCCTGCCCTGCTCAGCCGGAGCAGGCGGGGAAGCGCTCCCACTGTGGGGGCAGTGGGATAGAGCCCAGGGTCTTCTTATCGCCCTCTCCTCTCCCCCTCGCAGCCCAGAGCCCTGGCAAAAGGAGCAAATAGTTCCGGAGGAAAGGACGGAGCAGTCCTGCTTCTTCACGCGCTTTCCTTAACGCTTTTTTCTCCCTAGCTAAAAAATCCTGCCTTCCCCTTTTCTAGTGTGGAACGTACCCAGGGAACGCGGTTTTAAGGAGAAATGTTTTGTGGTTTATTTTTCATTCGTTCCTGAGCTCCTACAGCTCCACCTGCAGCTCGTTCCCGAGCTGTGCCTGAGCAGCAGAGCCTGCCTGGGCTCCTCATGTGCTCCGGATCTGGATACGCCCTTGGGAGCAGGGCAGAACTGCCTGCAGGGGGTCACTGCCCCACAAATCGCTTCTCTCAGCTCTCCCTTTCAAGGGGAGAAGATCAGTTAAAAAGGGAACGTAAAGGAACACCAGAGTGTGCTAACTCGAGTCTTTCACACCGTGCTTTCCGGAAAGGAACAGGACAACTCGAAGGCCAGAGAGCCAGTTCTTCCCCAACTATTATCACCTGCCTAATGACAGAGCCAAGGCCGTGGAACAGCTGCTGGGAATGACGCGGAACAGCAAAGCCTGGCACTGCTTCCACCCTGACAGATCAGGAGACACCAAAGCTGCGGCCCCAGCTGCAGCACCAGGACCAAGGACCCAGCACAAAGCCACAGCTCTGCCAGTGAGAGGGAGCAGCACAGGTCTGGAAACAGCACAGCACTGCCCCTACTTTTTTGAAGAACAAATTTTAACCTTTATTGACAGTAAACAAGGCTGCTCATTGCAGCAGCAATTGCAGCAGGATCTAGAACAGAGTACAACAAAGACTGAGTGAGTATAGGTGAGGTCTGAGCAGAATCACCCTCTCTTCCATGGATTACATACTTGCTCCTCACTCTGGAAAATGGGGATTCTTTTTCTCCCCATTGTTTACTAATGACGTGGCTGTTTCACGCCTCCCTCATGATGAAAATAAAAATTGGTGTAAGTCATCATCTCCCACACAAAACAACAGGATAAAAATACTGTAATAGGAACAATTAGGACTGCAGAGCCCATGCACCATTGGAAAACCAAATAATTACTCCACAAGGAAGGCACAACACATTTCAAGGCTGTTAAAACCTTACTGACTGAAAATGCTTCCAAGTGTAAGATTTTAATTTTTTGGGGATGAGTTTCTGTCCCTATCTGCAGTCCTATGAAAGTCAGACAGGGAATAACTATGAAGACTTTTCCTTTTTGCAGGAAAGCTGGTAGTGGCACTGCTAGGAGGTACCTGAAGCAAGCAGAGCACCAAGCTGAGTAGGAGACCAAAACAAGGATGGACAGACACATCCCTGGAATTCTGGGCTGTGGTTTTAGCACGTTCAGCTTCCTGCAGCTTCCTGCAGTGCCATACGATTGTGCAAAGGCATCAGTGTGAGAAAACTACAAGACACGATCTGGTTCTGTCAGGTTTCCAGCCCCCAGACAGAAACCATCAGAGTTGTGGCCCAGAACGGAGCCAGTGCTGGGATTTCTGTGTGAGGCTACACAAGGCCTGGCCGTTAGGTGTCAGCTTTGTACCAAACGTGTGTGACAGTGCCCTCCACAGAGCTCATCAGCCAAGCAGGTCAGTAATTAACCACCAGCACACCAAGTTTTACACAATGCAACCTGTTTTACAGCTCCCAGTCCTTCTAAACCACGGCTCACCCTGGTACCTCCTGCAGGGATTTAGGCTAGTGAATCTAGTCAGGCTGTAGAGCTACACAAATGCACATGGGTTTATTCCCCTTTAGGCTGCAACAGTCACCTTTCTCAGTGCTTCTCCTGCTGAGAGCAGCACATCGATCTCAGAATGGCAGAGGTCTTTTCCTCAATAGAACTGATGGCCAAGCCACTCAGGACACCTTTGTTGATTTTCCTCACCTCCTGCACAGCCTCCACAATTTCATCTCTGTGGGAATTAAAGAAGTAACTGTTAAAATCACATTTTGTGCCACACATTTAGCAATTAGTTACCATGGATATTGGTTTCATTACAAATTAGGGCTGAAAAGAAACCCAAATATCTCACCTGCTAAACTCTGGATGCCTTTCTTGAAGTCTCTTTACTAACTTGGTAAAGCTGCTCAAATTCAGTGCGTAAGGAGAAACAAAGACACCAGATGGGTTAACAGAAGAACAAGTGGATGTTTTCAGCAGTGAATTTTCCCCAGGATCCTAGAATTGCATCAAAATAAGGGAGAAAATGCATGGGTTAAGCATTGTACAGGTAATACAACACCTCTTTCCTACAGATAAATATAAAACCCTAAACCCACAGAATGGTTTGAGTTGGAAGGCACCTTAAAGCTCATCTTATTCCTGCTACTTTAAATTAGATCCAATTACCATTTCCCAAAGGACCAGCATGTTTAAAGGGAAATCCCCAAAGACAGCAAATCTGTGTAGTTTATGAGAGCAACTCCAGCAATTAGTGATTTGCCCTTTACTCTCAAAGGACCAAGCTGAGCCAATACAAAACACTCTGTATACAGACGTTTCTTAGATTTATGCTAGAAAATCCAATTCCCACCCATTACCCCAAAATCTCTCCTGTATAAAAGCTTGACATTTACATTAAAAAAACAGGTGTTACAAGATGAAAAATCTAGTGCAAATGGGTAAATTCCAAACTGTCCTAGAATTAAAAAAAAAACATAAACAGCTGGAGTGTCATAGTTTGATGCAGGGGCAAAAGAATGGTGCTTTGACTCTTCTGCCACATGCCAGAAACTTACTGCCAATATGTAACATATCTTCCTATCCTAACATAATTTTCTATCTATTAAATGTTATGAGACAAGATGATTTAAGGCTCTTAGTCTGCCACACAAAGGAGTGTTAGTAATAATTATGTGCCTTTTGATTATCTCCAAGCAAAGAATGTGCCAACTCTTGGGTAGGTGAATTCAGATCAGGGCACTTGGCAGTAAACGTGGAGTATGAAAGAAGCATTAAAGGGGGAAGAAATTCCTTCTACAAATTAAGAATAGACCTACCTCAGGCACTGAGGGTTTTGGGCTATCACCATGAACAGAAGAATGTTGATTCCTACTCCCCACTGTCTTCACTTCTAATAACAAATGTAAGAAAGCAAAGAGTTACTAACTGTTCTTGAGCTGACATCTTCTCTGTAGATTTTGGAAAGCCTAGAGAGAAAACCCTAGAAGAAACTAAGGGAAAGAAGAGAATCTTCTAACAGAAAGTAAGTGTCCTGAGAAGCACAGCAGGTCAGTTAGTGGAACACCTTTTCCCTGAGCGTTTCCTGAGATTTTAAGAGGCAGAGGAAACACAGCTCTGAAGTAACAGTGCCAGTGCTGAAGGCGGGTACAGAGAACCCCCAATCTCTCTGCCTTCAACACCCATCTCTGTGACTCCAGTCTCCAAACACAAACCATCTGCATCTCACTCTCAAGACTCCAGCATGAGAAGGAAGCACAAAAAGAAGGAGGAGGAGAAAAAAAAAGAAAGATTTCCATCTCTGTGATTGGCTGGGCATTTACTAATTTGAGTACAAGCATTGTACATGAAGTTTTCAAGGAAAAACATGGTTGCATGAAATCAGCTGAGTACAAGGATTCACTGCTAGTGAGTGAGAACGAATCTGAAAACCCAGCTGGCATTTTTTCCAAATTTATTTCTGCTTGGAGAAGGAGCAGAGCACTCCAATAATAAACACCACTGTTTGGTTTATCAGCTTAAAGCACACGACTTTACCTCTTGAGTCAGTCGAGTCTTGCTTTCCTTGTTGCTTTCTCGTTTCTCTGCACATTACTGAAATATCTGCCACTGACAAGTCTTCCTTAGCATCAAACCAATACTCACTCCCTTCCTCATTTTTTACACAGCCTTGGCAGTAGGGATAAAATTCAAGTGTTAAAATTCAAACCATGGTATGCTACATAAATGAGTATCAAATTTCTGAGCTGAAGAGGATTTCAGCTGCTTACATCTCTTGGTATTACATTTCAAAGAGGTGACATTACTAGCTTGGAATTCTAATTTAAGTAGTAATTTTTTTTTCAAGACATAAGTAATAATATAGAGCTATTATTACTTAGCAATAAATTTTGATATCTGATATATAAACATCCCATCACAGAAAGGGTGGCTGTGTTAGTATATATATGTTTTACACAGGGTTTCTTTCCTCCCCTGACAACTTAGCTCACAAATAAAGGATTATTTTTACTAGGAGCAGATCACTTACCACGTTCCAGAGCCTGATCTCTAGGTTGTTCTTGCCATGTCTCAGGGGAAGCAGAATCACCTGGATGATCACCATCAGCCTGTGACTTCTCCTGCAAACACATTTCAGTTATATCACAGCACTCCCACCTGATTACAAGTTATTTTTCAGAATATCAGCCCACAAAGCAGGTGAACTTAAAGTTAATCTGCTGATCATCTTCAAGGAAACCCGAAGTTATTTTATTTTGAAAGGGCAATTAAAATTGTGAACATATGAGCTGCATTTGCAGTTAGTGGCAGAGGATCCCAGGCTGAGAGCCCTGAAGACTCTGATCACATTTGCAGATACCTAGAAAGAGAAAATGCTTCTCAACATTACCATCTCCAAAACCCAGGAGTGAAGGATTCCCTACCATATTGGCAGAAATCCCCTTTTCTTGCCGTTTTGTTTCTTCTGAGTCAGCTTTCCCTCCACCTGAAAGATCACTAAAACACATCCAAGCATTTAATACAAAATATGGGACAACAATTTTAAGTTCTACAGTAATTTAAGTATTTCCAGAAGCTCACAGTAAAATAAACATACTTAATAAATCTTAGCTTTTTTCACTATCTCCTAATGGTTTTCTGTGTGATGTTCAGATGTATTCCTCACAATCTGAAATACCTGTGCAACTTTTACTTACTATTTACAAAACAAAATAATTGCCTTTACTTTTTCTTGATTAACTTTAGCAGATTTCAAACAGTCTCTAGCAGTTTACCCAATTCAGTAAAAACCTACTGCCAAATTTGTTTTCATCTCCACTTACAGAAAATCACTGGACATGGTTCCTGAACATGTTCTATCATGTACCTGCCTGAAATATGAAGTTATTTTTCTATCATCCTTCATATCTGAAGGACAGTACTAGCAAAACAGCTTTATATTATCTCTTAAAATTATCTATATGCTTAATATCTCTGCTGGCAGCAAAGTCTTTCTGGGTTTTTGTGGTGTGGGATTTTTTTGGGGTTTCTTTTGCTGCTTGGTTTTTTAAGATAGATGCCATTATAACTCGAGACAAAGATTTTTTAGTAGTGAAAGCAGAGAACCAGGAACATGACCTGTAAATTGAAAACTTTTACTATAAAGATGGTAAAGACACTCCCTGGTTTGCATACTAGAACACCACAGAGGGAAAATGCCCTTAAAATAAAATCACTGTACCCACAGGGCAACGATGATCTTTCAACTAACAGCCTAAAATAACAAGATGCATCCTGAAATAAACAAATTAAAGGTTTAACATCTTATAAACTCATTCCTCACTTAATTTACTAAGAACAATAAATGAAAGCTACTTACTCAGAGTAAAGACTCTTCCTGAAAAACTGTAAAAAAAAAAAAGGAGAAAGATTTATCTATAATTATCTTAATTATAAAACAATTTGTATTAAAAACACGAAACAGGTAAGCAATTACCTTGGAGGGGATGTAAAATGAAGAGACTGGGGACAACTTCAGCTCAACTGACAGTGGTGGAAGTTCATTTAAAGGTATGCCCATGTTTATTTCCATTCTCATTTTGCTGTAATTATTGTCCAGCTCATCCAAAACCAACAAGAGAGATGAATATAACTCAGTCTTCTCCTCACATCTATTAAAATATGGGTAAGAAAGCGACATCAACTTAGACATTTGACTTTAAAGCTTCTGAAGATGCCTAAAGATTTCACAGGGTTTAAAGATTCTTCTACATTATACCAGAACACGAATTAACAACTGTATTGTGCATCACTTGGGTTTTACTCCTGGGGAAAAAAAAAAAAAGCAGGATTTTGGGACTGTGAATACTACAAAAAAAAAAAAATATTAAGGCTAGAATTAAGACTTAGGGCTCTCTGCACACCACCACTAATTATAAACACTCCTAGAAGCTATGGATAGAATCTAGCAGTACATTATTTAGCAGTTTTTGCCTGATAACCAGTTACCCATTTGATTTTAAAGGACATTAAAGCACGTGCCTCCCAAAACAGGTGTTTTCCTCCAAAGCCAGCTCATAAACCCTCAAGCAGTGCTGGTAGCACATCTCATAATGGACGGCCAGGAGCTGCAGCTCTGCTTCAGCTGCTCTCTGCAGGACATTCTGACAGCAGCCTGATGCAGAATTCTTCCTAGTCTGCTTTTTGGGATGTTCTGGCCTTTAAAATAATGAAAACAACAACAAAATATTTATTCCAGGGCTTCAAGATTTTGTTTACATTCACGGTGTTTTACTTTGAAGCAAGGAGCTTGCCAAAGTATTTCTGATATGATTTAAGGAAAATCCTATTTAGCCCACAGTAATGATTGTAGCATTACAGTCAGTTTTATCAGAGGTGGGAACTGCAGAAGCATCATCATAATTTCTATCCAAAAAGTGAAGTCTTAAGAACAAAAAGAAACTTAGCAACATTGTGGATCTGCAAATGCACTTATTCTGTTTCCACAGCCATTAAATAATTTAGGTTGGAAAAGATCTCTGGAAGTCTGCAGCTGCAGAACAAGGCTGCTTTGGTCTTTGTTCAACTTCAAGAGGTCTTCAGCTCACTCTTCGCAGCAGAAACTGCTGCCCAGCAAGCTTTTAATACCATCAGTTTGGCCAAGACACAGATAACCTTGAAAAAAACTCTTATCCAGAATCTCAAATTCCAAAACCCAGAACAACCCTGGACCCACCTGCTGGTGCCTGCCTTCCAGTCACAGATACACAGATGACCATTTGATTCCTGCTTTAAAAAAAAAAAAAAAAAA